>OMLM01008926.1:0-28941 GCA_900302695.1 Helostoma temminkii | reverse complement strand
CTTTAGCAACCTTAACCATGCAATGGTTTCAGTACAAAATAAAAAAATAAAATCACCTGCCACTGCTCAAATGTGAATGTTGGCATGTTTTCTTAGTCCCCTATAGTAGTAATTTGAATATATCTTCAAGAATCAGCTGCAGCCCCACTGCTCATGCCTTAGCATGTAAAAAAAAACACTTGACACCTCAGATAACTGTAACTTTGCAGTTTGGAGAGTTTGGTTTCTGCTAATTGGCTCCTTCTGCACATTCTGTAAGACTGACTATTGGTGCAACATTCTCCTCTCTATTCTGGACACACTTTTCATCTGAAATTATTTTCAGCACTTCCTCAAAAGGGCTCTAAACAGGCCCAACTAGCAAGAGCCAAGCGAGCCTCTTTATCTCTGCAACACGCTGGGCTGTCTGCCACTTGGCACGTGACCAGCAGAACTCAGCACCCTACAGACTGTCAGCAGGTACCTTGGCAGCGATGTAATCCCAGGCCAGGTTACCTCAAAGCCCTGATCAGCAAGACTGCTGGCCTCCATTCAGCCCGTTCCACATCGGACTGCACTGCTGACAGAGTCGCACAATATTACATAGCGATTGGGTGGATAATCCCCACAATCAAAACATCATCATCTCTGCTGAATGAACAATGGTGGACAGACAGAGGACAGAGCGTGCACACATGCACTGAGTATGTCCATAAACATCTGATCTGTCATCTGGGTCAAGAGCTCAGACAGGCTTTAATAGGACAGCTGATCTCACACATGTAGCGACTCACACAATCATACAAAGACACACATGCGATCAAATAACAGCAACTATTATTAAAAATATTTTGGAGCAACTCATTTCCTTGGCACAAAAGGAGGCAGACGGAAGAAAACAGCCACTGCAGGTCCACTCAGTCAGAAAAACTAAAAATGCTTCTCACTTGCGCCTGCATTTTCTTTTCCTCCCTTGCTCTGACGCAGTGGCCTCTGGGTAGACAGACTGCTGATGCTTCTTCTTACTCTGTCTGCTTTCCTCCTGTCTTGCTGGTAACACTTCTCTCCCTCTCCCCCTCCTCAATCTGCATGTGCTTCCATTTCATTTATTTTCCATTACATTTCAATTTAATATCTAAGCTGTGACTCTGCAACAATCAGAACCACTATCAATAGAAAATATGGAGGGGTGGTGTTGACAGTAACTGAGATGCTGAATGAGGTGTGTGTGTGTGCTGCAACCACAGAAGCGACATGATGCTTAGAAAGCTCAGGAAACCAATTTCAGCCTGATCTGATATCAGATTTTATTATACACAGAAAGGCCATGACTGTCAATGAAAGAAAACTGCAGACAGATATAAACTGCAGCTATAGGACCGAATGCTGTGGATTAACATATAGTGTGGCACATGAACATGCTGTGAACTTTGAGCAGCGCATCTCTTTCTATCAGTGGTCTGATAAAGCTGTCAGTGTGCCAAGTTGTCTGTTACGTCCATCCAAAGTACATAAGTCACATAGAAGGATTAAAAGATATGCAGCAGGTCACACAGGCAGAGAGACAATCAGACCAGGCATATATGTATGTATGTATATGTATAGAGTTCAGACTGTGGAGAAACACTCCAAACTGTGGAGTTCAGACTGAGACAGTCAGTCTCCCTTTTCAATAAAGACATAATCTATAGCAGCTACCCAACCCCGATAAATCAGCAAAGATACCTCCCTGCTGCGTAACCCAGAACTCACTCTCCAACAGTTCTTCAGACTTACCCACAGCAGGAGCGTCATACTCGTCTCCCAGCAGTATTTCAGGAGCAGAGTAGGCCAGCGAGCCACAGGAGGTGTTGAGTTTTTTCCCAGGCTGAAACCGGTTGCTGAAGCCAAAGTCTGTTAGCTTCACGACGCCCTGCTTCTCGAAGAACACCACATTTTCTGGCTTCAGGTCCCTGTGCACCACGTGCAGCCGGTGACAGTAGGAGATGGCATGGACAATTTGGGCAAAGTAACACTTTGCCACCTTGAGAAAAAGACATAAGGAACAGTAATGCACATCAGCTTCCTAACTATGTCAGTTTAAAAGTATTTTGCTTCATCCTTACAGTTAGCAACTAGATTGATTGGGCATTTAGTGGCTACACAGACAGCTAATTTATTCAGGAGAACAAAAAAGTTCATATTTCATTCACTGTGTATTCGCCAAGTGGCCAGAGACACAACTCCAAAGTAATGCTAATGTTGCCCCTGAAAAAGCAACTGTATGCTAATATGTTCACCATATCAAATTCAAAAGGCAATGATATGTTACTATAGCATGGACAACTTGTTTCTGCTGTGCCAAGTGTCCAAAAAAATCATTTTTTGCAGATTAAATATGAAGCTACAGCTGGCAAACTATTAGCTTGGTTCAGCATAAAACCTGGAAACAAGTTTGGAACCAAATCAAACTCTGTTAGTTAGTTAACATGGCACAAATAAAGCTCCTATAAACAAGGTAAAACATGTTAAATAGTGACTATAGTAGCTATTTCACCTTTTTTGTTTTTGTGCTATGCTAAGCTAGGCTAACCATCTTCAGGTACTAGCTTCACTCTTTATGAACGCTCAATGAGAAAGCAGATAAATATATTATAAATATATGTATGTATATATATAAATAAATCTTTTGTTCCTTTAAAGACAGAAAACAGAAACTACTTTCTTTCTCAACTAACCAAATGTATTTTATTTTACTGCAGAACTGACCTATAATCATCTCCCTCACAATGTTACATTTAACGGTCAAAAAATTCAATAAAAGTATTACTATCACAGCAGCGTTTGAGAATGTTTCATCCCTTTGACCCTCTTAACTCGTAATGTTAACACACTTACCTCCTGGTGTCTGTAATTTATTAACTTTTATAGAATCTGTATGCGCAATGCATTGGTGAGCTCCTAAATAACTTTGAACTGTCCTTCATTGCATTTCTGCAAAGCAGTCACCACCAGCAGCAAACGGTAGAGCTACATCTAAATTCTGTTTCCTACTTCATCTACAGCGAATTGCATCCATCCCTCGGAAACTTCATATAAATATGACACTTTATTTTCTCTTATCTCATATCAAGGCAAGTCCAAGATGCAGCTAAAAAAGAGCTTATGAAGGTAGAATGAACCTTCATCCTCTAGTTCAAACACTGACTTAAAATCACTAAACCACTCACCTCTTCAGTGAGGCCTCCTTCGTGCTTCATGATGCAGTCGTACATGTCTCCTCCATCTCCCAGCTCCAGGATGAGGTAGAGCTTGGTGGCCGTGTCGATGACCTCGTATAAGCGCACCACATTAGGGTGCTGCACCATCTTCATGCATCGTACCTCCTGGAAAAGGTGACCCCGTGCCACGGGGTCCAGCTTAGTCTTGTCTATCACCTTTACGGCAACCTGTGATCAGAAAAACAGAACCGATGAACAACATCTGTGCAGTGACGCAAAGGTTGTTGATACTTTTGGACAGAAGATGATGATGTGTAGTGCCAGTCGTTCAGATATTTTGATGACTGCCAGGCAAAAAAGTATTTAGTGTTGTCACATTGAAAACACTTCTAGAAACAACACCAGGACCATCTTGTGGTGCTAAAGCAATAACACAAATCTAAATCAACACTACATCATTGTATGAAAATCAATACAAAGTGTTGATGATCATCCGCTTTGGTATGTCTGTGTCTGGGGAGAGGCTGAAACCTTCAGCAGTATGTTGACGCTACCTAGAAATTCCATCACTGTACATGTACAGACATGGAAAAGCATACCTTTTCCCCAGTGAATACGTGACGGGCCAGTTTGACCACAGCAAAGTGCCCACGGCCCAACGTCTTATCCAGGTCGTAGAGGCCAGCAATCTTCCCATCATGGTGACGTTTGAGCCCCGCCATGGCTGCTGGCAGAGGGAGTGGGAGCAGCTGCCTTCTGTCACCTGCTTGTCTTCTGTCAGTTGTCCATCTTCCCCTCAGTAGGCTGATGATAGCTGATGGTTGTGGCTGTGGTTTGGTTGATTCTAGACCAGCTGTGTGTGATCTTCAGGCAGCTTCAGGGATTTTAAATGAAGATAAATCTTCACAGAGCGTTGTCCTGCTGTGCAGTCAGTGCTCCACTAAGTTCAATCCCATATTCTGTTGATGTGGGGGAGAAAATATAAGAAAAAGATGCAGAATTTACTCATTCATGCTGACAATATTACACTTCAATGAATCTTTAATTACCGAGTCACTGCTTTGGAAGAAATCCCACTAAACCCTGAGTCATGAACCCATCTGTTGACATTTCATGGTTATGGCTAGTTGATCATAAACCGAAGTAGTGGCCCTGGTGATGACAACAGACTACACAAATGGTAGTAAAGCTGTTAAAATTCATCACTATTTACAATCTTTGTTTATTGCTAAAACTAAACATTAAAACTAGAAATACAACCCAACACATCAACAAATCTGCAAATGATTAAATATTCTATAAAAATATTTAGTGACATTTCTGGCACTAAGTAAAAGTAAAGACTGACTGATTCATCTCAGCAGCACAGGCAGTCCTGCAGAGATTTTCCTTTCTAATGATTTCTGAGCGAGGCTCACCCTTGCAACCAATCAGAGAAGGTCAAACACTCTGCATCACATACTGACAAAACAGGTTGTCTTGAGAATATCCATGTGGTTTTGGCCATGAATGTTGACACAGCATCAATCTTGGACAGACTGGGTGGACTGGTTTCAAGGCTCATGCTACAGATAGCTCGATTCCCCAAATCTGCATATTGTAGCTTTAGGTATGGTTATTGTTAGGGCTCTAACTAACCTTTATACTGATTATCAATTAATCTTTTTCCTGCTAATGCAGTGGAAAGTTCTTATACCCCAGGGTAATGTTGTCATAGGCCTTGTTTGCTCAGACCAACAAACCAAAAGCCAGACATTTAATTCAGAATTACATAAAACAGATGCACTGGACAACATTTTACATGTTTAAAGTACTTTATTGATGAATTCATCTCAATCTGTGCACGGCACACATATTCTGTTCCCTGGAAACTACTGTCATCATGCAGGATGTTGCTTCACAACCTTAATTGTGAAACACTGCCTCCAGGGGAGGCTTGGTATTCCTCTTCCAAGAATGTCCCTGTATGCCAAGAGCACAAAGAAAAAACACACAATGTTCACGCACAGAACATTCCTCAGAGGTGATCTACGCCTAGGTGTGTCCTCCTCACCTGAATTCACAGAGACAACAGGAAACCAAATAACTGTTGCCTGGGAACACGCCTACCAACAGAACAAGATAAGTACAGTACCACGACAAAATAAAACATCTCTAACCTATTAGCAGACTGTGGTTGTTTAAATGAAACTAAAGAAAGCCTAAGAAGCTATTTGGGGGTTTTATCTGCTCCTCAGCAGCAGGATTATGTCTGTGAGTCACTTTTCCTATGATAGTAGGCTGACATCTCTATCACACTCCGCTCCGTCTCTCACACACACAGACAAAAGTCAGCTCAATTGTGCCGAACGCTTTGCCTCCCTGACACTGACAACATGTAGGTGTCGACGTTGAAACTCTGAAGCCATGAAAGCAGACGCACACGCATTTACAAATGCACACACACTTTTATGACAGTTTGCTGTGTGGCACACTAGTCGGGGCAGGTTAGGTGAGATAAGGGTAAACCATAGCGTGGCGATGAGCTGCCGCGTTGGCCTCAGGCAAACTAGAGTATTAACATTAACTCATTAGTGAATGACGGATCTGCCAGTCTAAATCTAGACCTCTGATTTACCTCAAGAATGAGCGTGTGTGTAATCACTTGATGAGCCCGAAGCAGGCGGATGAAGTTACGAGTTGAGAAAATGGTCTTGAAATACAGTTTGCTGCTTTAATTACACATCCAGCCAAACAATGCTTCAAGGTTGGTTGTGTAATCCTTTAAGGCGCTGACAGTGTCTTGATTTACAAGGTAGTTTGCGTGTGTGCACACAATAGAGCACAAACACACATTATGAGGTCAAGGACCTGTTATAATAGCTGCTGCGCTCTCATAGCCTGTAAACTTCAAGACATGACCCCAGGGGTTATCAGGTCTGCGGTTAACTGGGAAATCAGGTTCCTGCTGGTACATTTGTTTAAGATATCAGCGTCTGAAACAAACCCAGTTCAGAAGCACGTTGACTATGGTAATACATTTACGGTCTGATGTTTCAGGGACTAGACTTGAGACTACAAGTTCAACCAACTCATTAAAACTTTTAGTCCCTTTGTTTGAGTACAAATCTTAAATTATACCACAAAAGGGGACAAGTGGAGGAATATAATATATGTGGTTATATAATATATGGTCATTTGGTTTCTACACATGGTTAGCACTCATACAAATAATTCACATTACTTTTTTTTTGGTTTTACACACTGAATATGTGATGTGTTCATGAATGTCTAACATATAAATCAAAAACCCTATTATACACAACAACACTATATTTCTCTGCTACTGTAACACTACACTACACTATCTTGTGTGTTGGGATTATTATAGGACTAATAAAGATGCAGTGAAGAAGTCAGTGTAAAGTCACTACACAGCTCCACAGATCACTGTTAGGTCCTGGATATTAGAGGCTCATTGACCACACTGTCAACTAATGGGAACATTAGATGACTGATGTGCTTTTAAATAACCACCCTACACACTATCAGTTATAGTTTCACTGCATATGTGCTACAGCCCATATGGGACCCCTCCTCCCCCCCAACCCTCTTTTGCTGTCAACATGCCTGCTGGCTGCATCCACAAGAACATGACAGTGCAGAGCAGCCTGCGCCAACTGCACACACATGAGGTCTGTGAAGACGCGGGCATCCTGCTGAAACATGCGCCTGAAGGATGCGCACTGAAGACAAGACCCCACTGAAACCCAACAATGTGAGCTGACACATTTTACTACACGGGCCACGCACCGTCAGTCTGCATGCTCTACACAAGTCCTACTTACCGACACAGAAGAAGAAGAAGCGCCAGCCGTCCTGTCGGGTCTCTTTAAACCTGCGGGAGAGTGCGGAGCTCCGTGCGGTGAGCTGCGGGGTTTTAATGCGGCTCAGATCCGCGACCGGTCACGTAAACACTCGGTACCGACTGACAGCAGACCGGCCACAGATTATCCCAAAGGCTCCCTGTACAAATCAGTCACACTGTCAACTCAACCTCTCTCTTTCTCTTTCCCTCTCTCACCAGCGATTTCAGCTGCGTCAAGTTTACGCACACAGCAGAAAACAGGAAACACCCTTTCAAAAGAAAGCCCGCAGACTAGGTTAAGACTGGGGCTGTAAAGCGCTATTAGCTCATGTTTTAATGACTTGACACTTGAATACATATATTTTTCTTTCACATAACATTTATCAAACTGTGAGGTACTTATACAATCTGGATCGGCTTCACTATTCATTCCTGTTTTAGGACATAAAACAGTCGCTCCTCGTGTTTTATTGTGAAGGACTGCTCTCCGGCTTCCGGTGCCGTTGCTTCTCAGTGACAGCTCCATCATCACTGCGCATCGGCACCGTCCATCTCTGACGTCAGAACTACGCTCAGAGAAAAGCATGTTTATCAGTCCCCAGTGTGACAACACTACATTTTCTTCATGTTATTTCTCTATAGGCGACATTTGCTCGGTCTGACACAGTGTAAGAACAGAGGGGGATGAACACTGGGGTTTGTTATATGGTTCAGCCTACAATGAAACAGTGGGTCATTATTATCAGCTTTTCTTCCTATACAAACCCAGGTCTGCTGGTACTGAGCACAGTGAGTCCGCCTGCAGCCTCCCTCACCACTCACCCATCCTCACCCACAATGCTCAGGCTGCCAGGGAAGAATACAAGGCCTGGTGTGTGGAGGTGGTGCTGGTGGTGAGAGGGGAGGCGTGTTGGCATCACTGTATGTCCCTGTTCTGTACGGCACCAGCTGGGCAATGTTCAAGTGTGTTGTGCAATATTTACAAGCTCCTCTCTGAGACTGAAGGTAGAACCCGTGGGGCACATGACAGCATCTCACCGGTGGTGTCTCCTTTCAGCCAGGACAACAGAGTATTTGATGATCACTCTGGTTCAAGTCATGACCATCGGTTGCTAGTAGCACTGTGGGGTGCTGCGTTTAAGTGCTGCTGAAACAATCTGGTAATTATTTCCTGCATTGAAAAGATTTTTAAGTATTTCTGAGCATTGTGGGATTGATTTCAGCACGCAGGGACCAGAAAGGCCTCGTTCTCTGCTTCTTTCAGCTAGAAGTGAAAACAATGGGGCAGGCTTCACTAGCTGTGACCACCATCTAGTGGACATTTGACAAGTTTGCAGATTCTAAATGGACCCTGAATACTGATCAAATTCAATCACATACTAAGATAACAAAGATGACGAACTAGATAAACCATGGGTGAACTCCTGAACACTGGCTGTTACTTGTACATCTTAGATTGTTTTTTCTTACTGAAATGTGAGTTTGTGTAATTAGTTGCTAAGTGTCCCTCGCTCTTGCTTCCTTTTTAAAGAGCTATATAAAGCCAATGCACTTTCTCTGTGCATTTAATGAAGTTTTCATCTGAATTTGTATCTACAATCTAGGACTATTATTTCTAATACTGTTCCTGTTTTTGAACACATGCAATATGCTGTACCATCCTTTTACTGTAGTTGTTAAACAACTGAATCACTGTTAAACGTATGTGAAGCAGAGTTAAAAGCTCTTCAGACATTCAGCACTCTGCACACAGCTGGGTTTATTATCCAAACAGCTACAGCTGATAAAATCATTTTCACTGTGAAATCATGTATTCAGTTCAGGACTCAACATTTTCAGCCGGTAACATTTAATCTTAGGAAATGACACCAGAAGCATCTCTGAGCTATACTCTGTTCTTCCAAATGAACAAACAAGACACAGATCAACAATTAAACAGGAACTTTATTTTGTGAAATTTCTGTTCACTTCTTTGCTGCCTCCTTCTGGAGCTTCTTCACCTCATGCTTGATGATCTTGTTCCTCTGTAAAAACATAAATAATATGAACATTAGCTAAAGAAGCGCCATTAGACGTTAAATCAAGCTGCAGCTGGGAAAATCAACAATCACTTGTTTCCTAACTGCTCGTTCGCTGGCACAATTAAAATAATTTATTAATTTATTAGCTGCAGGTGTTTAGTCATCCAGCTGTGAAAAGGCTACAAGGTGTCAGTGGATCTGAACTACACTTCAGTCGATGCAGCACTTTCATAACTAGGGGAGGAAGAATAGTATCAAATCTTACAGTGACCTGAACTTTTCGTTTTAAAGAGTTTTCATACGTCAGGTACTTTTGCATAAATGTGTTTCTGTTGCACTTACCATCCTCTTAGCTTTCATCACCTTGTAGCGGTCAAAGTCAGACATTTTGGCCCTCTGCAACAGGAAAATAAAATCATGATGAGAGGTTTATTATTATTTATATTCACTTTCAGTGTATTAAAACATTAGAAAACAACTTATGACATCTAAAGTGTTGCATCAAGTTAAGACTTTGAGGTAAACTTTTGCTGAAAAGTAGTGCAATTTAAAAAGAAAAATATAGTAATGTACTAGAAAGTCAAACAAGTATGAGAAAACTTTCATCTGATACCATGTAATAATGAAATATGAATTAGCATCATTTGCTGAACACGATGCTGTAATCACATTGCAACATAACAAATTTTAATAAAGTTAAAACACATTCATTAGTCATTAGTCTGGATTTAACTACCCTGTTAAGCGCTTTGATATTATCTGTGGACTTTCTGGACAACATGCCAATAATTTAAGTGCCACACATTGCAAAGCATTACAGATTTAATGACACAGGTGTTATATTTGGCTGCAGCCTTGCAAAGTGGCTTTGCCATATTAAAAGCTTCATCTGCCCTTCACTAGTGATACTGACCTAACTGCCTCACATTTTTTTAAACAAGTTTTGAATGATTATACAGTTGCAGGTGTAACACCAAAGGTTGTGATGACTCTTATGTGGAAGAGTTTTAAAATACAGTTTAATACTAGTACAATATGTTAGGTTATATACAACCATCAGTTTGTGCTGTAAGTGGTACAGTCAAGCTGCTTTCACAGACGCACTGAAATCCTGAACATAAAAGTAATCATGTGAACGCAAACGTCCAAGTCAGTCTGCATGAACACTAAATTGATTTTATCCTGTGACCCCCCCAATACAAAGTCTGTGTAATGTCCATGTGAGCCCAGGTGCGACCAGAGCAGGTAATTCTGTGTATTCACAGCGAGTGAGTAGGTGTTCACTTTCAGTCAATCTGTTCAGCACAACACCAGAAAATACAGCAAATGTTGACCATGCTTTCTGTTGTTGTATTGCAGTTTCTCCTTCAGGAAACCATGGTTATATACATAACAAATTCTTTCTCATGTGACCGTATCTGCCTCCATGTGGTGTAGATTAAACAACTGGTCTCCATGGTGTATATTTTGTGTCAGTCTTTTTGAAAGCCACCCCTCACTAAACCCAAACATATTTATTTCTCTGAGTGGGGAAGCACTCTGAACTGGCTATGCTGAGTGTCTACATGTACGAATGCATAAGTCTGCAGTGTCTGGACCTGATTGTTCATCGTGCGTATATGAAATGACTTGCATGTCTCACATGATAAATGTAAAGGTTTTATGAGTTGCCTCTGCACACATTAAGACACTGAGAAATTTTAACTGTAAGGCAAAAAAAAAAAAAAAAAAGGAGCAGAAGCAGGTGTTTCACTTAATCACACCACAGGTCACCAGGCTCTATCAGGTTTTAACTCAGAAAGAAACAGTGATTGATCGGCCTCAAACATCCATCATTTTATTCATGCAGACACATTAAGCAGCCAAGAGTAATGTTAAATGAAATAAGTGTTTCCCTCAGGAATTACTGGGAGTCTAATAATATGTGAGGAATAATAATGACAATAACTCAAACACTACGGTGATGTACACCAGTGAAATTATAGCAAACTAAGTTTGCAGGTCACAGTTATCCCATTTCTGTTGGTTAACAAAACACCACAATTAAGATTTGAGTGAAACCAGTAATACATAATCACAAAACTGGTACCTACCTACCTTCTAATATATCACTTGTACTGATGATGAGAAACTAAAATGCTGTCTTTACCTTCTGTCTGGCCTCGATCTTCTTGGCCCAGTTGCTTTGTGACCACTTCTCACTGACTTGGGCTTTCTCCCAGGCTTCCTTCACAAGCTTCTGACGAGCGCTGTGGAACAGAGTAAGTGCAATAACTTTACATATCTAGCTGCCACTCCACGAATTAGTAAACTCTACCAAAAACAAAGTTATTTGCACATATGACAATACATCCTTAGATACTGTACTGGAGTGACCTATATCAAGGCTTTAAGAGAATCTGAGATTACGTTAAATAAAAATTCAACACTAATATCAACTTCACATTCTTTATAGAGGACTTCAGTTGGTGTGAATCTGACCAGTGTTCCCACTCACCTGTGAGGTACTTTGATGACATAGTCTGTGAGCTGCATGCACTTGAAGGGCAGGGCTTGCCTCCTCACTCCTGTGCAGGGACCATCAACAAGAGCCTGGAAACAACAGGGATTCATTATTAACCATTAAAAATGTTAATCGAGAATCTCTTTTTTCAAGACAAAATCCACTGTCCTCCCGAGGACTCACCCTGTTTTGGTCGATGACATCTATAATGGCCACCAGTTTGCCAGCATGGGGTCCGAAAGAGATGTAGGCAACACGGCCGATCTCAACGAAGCGTTTGAACACCTGAAAGATGCAGCGCACAGAAATAAGTGAAATAACACAAGATGTTGGCTGCTTTGTACAGGGTAACGGGGTACGGCACCCTGTCAGCCCGCTAGCGTTAAATGTAACTGCAGACGAACAACACATAAAAAAACAATTCTGGTACAAACAGTCACTGTAGATTGGAGACTTGAAGCACACGCTGCTCGCTGCACTGTATTGCAGATCAGCCGCTGTTAGCTAGTAGGTTTCGACTAGCTAAAATGACATAGCTGATAACTGCTAACGACGTGTGCGCCGTTCACGAAGTAGAACTGATGTTATAGCGCTACTTTAAACAGGTACCAGCAGTATTTACACTTATTTAAACGGAACAACACTGTGTGTGCACAGTTTAATGCTTTTACAACGGCGGGTCTTGGGCCGCTCAGCCCGATTGACCACGTTGTGGAACAGGCAGTAACCGACGTTATACATATATCGTTAAAACTGGAAATGAACCTACGTAACCATATCAAGTACTTCGCAAATATGTATATGAATGTGTTAGTAATACACACAACCCTTGTTGTCTCACTACACTAAGATATATAGAAGAAATTCGACTTAGAAATCGTATAACTCTCATGGCGAACTCACCATGATGGCAGTCCGGGAGCAGAAAGGACGTTAGCACTTCCGCCTGGCGCACATACAGCTTCCGTTTACTTACTACACATGCGCACTCGGTATTTTACTTTATTTATTTAAATCTTGATAAAACACTATATTTTAGAAGCTATTAACAAAGTAAAATTAATATAATAAAAGTGCTAGTGAAACATTATAAACATTTAGTGGATCACCAAAAAAGAAACTACTACGTCACATTCCCCTGTTGCCTTCATAGACATTGTGAAATGTCGGAATTAACTAAACTGGAATAAACTTCGATTACAAACTACTGACTGCAAAGATACGCAACACGAAAATACTGTTGTCACGTTTTTATGATACAAGAGTTGCCAAAAAATATGTTGCAATTAAAGAATGGTATCTAGGCAACTCAGATGCGTTTAATGAAGTTATATTTTAAGAGGGCATGCTTTTTTTACCCCCAGTAAACTAACAGCTGTGCTTAGCTCCTTTTTGTGGCCTAACACCCCTCCTTCTTATCTGGGGGAAGCTATCACAAACCCCAGTGTTTGTAAATGCAACATTTGGTGCAGTACAGCAGACGCGGATGCAACTGCGTTTATTTCTCTACAGCAGGAACCGTAAGGCCACCGCTGCTCATCTTCTCAGGTAAATATTTTTTATTTAGTTTAGCTTCTTACCACTTTCGACTGATGTACCTCATATCTCAGAAATCAATTCACGCTAAAATAGTTGAGTAACAGTAAAATGTATTATATCAAACATGAGTTGCGCAGTCTCAGTTAACTCATCGTAAAGTTCTTAACTGTGATAATGTTGTTTTCTCATTTGAAATGAAAGAAAAATTCTGACGCCTGGCATCGTAGTATAATTATTACAATGGTATTTACAGAGGGGGATACGTAAACGCGTTGTCTGCGAAGTCCTGTCATTAAAGAGTGCAGTGTTTTATGGATCTGGTTTCTTTCACTTAGTAAAAAGTTAGAAAACGGGTAGATTGGATCAGGATCATCTGTTGACTAAAATGAAAGTAAAACGCAGCAGTGTCAAGGACTAGGTATCCACCCTGTAGCCTCACAGTGCAGTCACACAACCTGCTTCTAGTGCGCAGCAAGATCAATTTGTTAGTTATTTATTGATAGATGAACATTAATCATTATAGATACTATGATATGTCATTCTGAACGAGCTAACAATAAAAAAACATGTTTTCTAGGTGTCTGGGAGCCACAATGGTGGATGTATCACATCATCACTCTAGGTAAGACTCAGTAGTTCAGAGTCACATAGTGACACATGACAGGACACCTCCAGAGAACAGTGTGAATACCTGTGAATACCTGATAGAGGTCAAATGTGATGCAATTGCAAGATGCTACCAACACCACAGATAATAGGAACGTTTGGGCCAGTATTGATCTAAACCTAAAAGATGACACAGATTAGTAAATTTAATGTATAACTATCTTCTGTAAGTATTCTGAAGCACAGAACTTATGGTCTGGACTGGTTTACGTCCGTGCCTTTAAAGCACATCATAGACATTTTGAAATATCTCAGTCTTAAACGTGCGCTGCCCCTTCATTACATTAGAGGTGAATGAAAATGTGTTCAATTTTTTGTTGTGTGTTAAGAAATTCATATGACAGCTTGTATCAGTAGACCTTTGGTTCAGATAAGGAACAACTTCATCCTATCTTTAGATCGATAGATAGATAAAAGATAAAAGATAAACTGATGTTAGTTATCTTTTTTTTCAGGGGGCCCAGGGGACCAGGTCAGCACTTTAATGTGTCTCTTTTCCAACAGTGCCATGCAAAAACAGGTAGACATTCATCTTTACCTCACATATCATAAACACGTTGCTATGCTGAGTAATTCCAAGTCAAACTCCTGTTGACTGGTGTGTTACAGGTCCCAGTTACATGGAAGCAGTGTCAAAACTTGTGTCCGACCATAGAGGCGAGTGTTTGCCCTTAGAGGATCCAGCTGGTACCACGTTTACGATAGGAGACCTGCATGACACCATCTACAGAGGGAAAGACGATGAGTTGACTGAGTGGGAACAATTCTACCTTCCAGATATAGTGAAAATGCAGGTTGTAGGGTTAGTGGAGAAAACCTCATGTTCATGCGATCAGCTTGTTCTGATGACATGTGAGGACAAAAAGGTTTACGCCTACGATGGAGAGGAGCTGCACTTGGTGGCTTCAAGCCTGGCGAGGCTGTGTGACAAAATGGAATATCCGTCCTCCATAACCTATTACAGGGGACAGGCCTTCCAACATATGGTAAGTTAGTCATTTGGTGGAAACAAGCAGGACTATTAATATTTTAGAATAATAGATTAATCACCCCTGTGAGCACTGACAATTATATTTCAATGTGTAGACTGAGAAGGACTGGGCGGAAGTGAGGAAGGGCGATGTAGGGAGGAGGCTGGATGAAGAGCACCATCGGCTGGTGACAGCAAACAAGAGTGACTTCCTGGAGAAGCTCAGACTCATCAGTGAAAACACAGGTGGGTTTCTTTATTTTTAGAGCAGGATTGAAATTAATAATTATTGTAAGAAAAGATATATTTTTTCCTTGTAAAGCCCTTTCCGAGCTGAACCTTAAGTCTCAGTAGCTTCTTAAATAACTCTTCTCAAGTGATTTTTCCACTTGTCACTTGTATGGAAAAATTTATTATTCCCTAAAACATGCTTTGTGTTTTGTGTCTTAGCTCTGAAAAGTGGTGCGCTTGCTCCCTTGTAAACTTTGAACTTGTAGGTTTGTGCTTGTTACTCTGTTCTTAAGACTAATTATACATTCATCAGTTCTTTTAATTTACACTCTTGCGTGTGAAAGAGGATATAACAAATATCCAATCATGCACCTCAGTATCATTTTGCTATAGCTCATATACCTCATTTCTGGTCAACTTAAGTTTTTTCCTCTCTGTGTGTCCGTCTTGTTGTCCCCTCTCTAGGAGTCAGTAAGTGATACTTCCTGGTGTCTGTTGGCTCGGCAAAGACTGCAAGAAAATGTGTGTCAGTATTTTAAATGTAGCAAAACACAATGAAAAAATAATAACCTGATCATGTCATTTACTATAAAATTACTGTCATGTAAGCTCATAATGTGTTTTGTTGTGTATTGATTGTAGGTATTAACCATATTTCAACCTATGTCCACCCTGGTAGATTTCATTTTCATGGTGTATTTTAGAAATAAAATGTAGTTTAATCAATGACTCAATCGGTCAAAGTGCCTTTTGATGACTTGGCTTCATGGAATCATACAGACAATTGTGTTATGAAAATGATAACTCAGATTTCAGTCCTGCAAAATATACGCACTCATATACATATAAGTGCACTCCCATCACAACAAATGCCCAGTGACACATAATGTACCAAATATCAAATTTTACACAGTGTAATGTTATTATGATTTAATATTCTGTCCTAAATCATAATTGTATAATTTTATGACTCAAAAATAATAAGAAATCACTGAGAGGTGAAATTTCATTTTTCTGTATATGACCACACTGACAAGTCAACCTATGTACACTTTTAGAAAGTCAAGGAGAAATCAGCCTTTGGTGAAATACATTGTTACTACTTGAGTGGTGGTTCCAGTTTATTTCCTGTTTTGCACCTTCACCAAAAATCCCTTGTTGTTTTTGTGCTGTAAAAATTGTAGTAATATATTTTGCCAGCTGGGCTGTTTTTACTGCATGTCTTTCAGAATTAAGATATTTTGTGCTTTATTAATAAAATCTGGTGCAATATGATTAATAAAATAAAGATTCTAATCACAAAGTTTACAACCTTTTATGGACTTGATAATTTGCTATTGCCTTGTCTGTCACCACACCTGAAAACAACTAAAAACTAAAAAGACTTCTTGCTTTAACAAACTGCACTCACTCACTGCAACACTCTTATCTATTATCACTATGCACAACACTGTATACTTTATTACTGTGTAATAGAAAATATCAAAGAGAAGCCATTAATTGAACCATGGCTATTTATGTTGAAAGTCTAAGTTTTGTGCCACAGGTGCTGAGAGGTAAGATTATATATGATTTTAGTGATTCACTAATAACAGTGAAAGGAAATAATATCTCTTGTGTAAAGCAGTCTGGTCTCCTGTTTGCTTCTAGGCATTAACAGATTATCATTTCTGAATGAGAAGACTTGAAAACAAAAAAAAAAAATTCTTTTACAGCTTGAACATTACTGACTATAGTGATAATTGGACACATGTTTTGATCATGTCAAGAAGAATTCAGTTCTTCTTTCTTAGAGTTTTTGGTGAAAATAGCTACATGAGCAGGGTTTCAGTGTGAGTTTTCTATCTCTCTGTGCTGTTGTTTAGCAACGTCAGCATGGTACTAACAGTCACGGTGCTGAACAACAGCAGAGAGAGACAGAAAACTCACACCCTGCTCATACAACGGTTTTCAGTGTCTCATACACACGTGATCAGGGCCTTATTTCTTTTTTTACTTCTTTTGCTTACTGCTTACAATGGTGAGTAGCTCCTACCAGTCAATTTCTATCATCATGATTGAATTCCATATTGCTAATTTATGTTGTCTGTGAAATATGTGACCACTATAATGTTTTATTGTTTCTGACTGCATCAGGCTGCTGAACAGGCTGAACAGAAAAGGAGGTAAATCAACTAATTAGCTGAACCACAAGTGTTGATTGTTTGATTTCTTCTTTTAAATTGTGTGAAATAATTTTCTATTATTTTTAGAGAAAAATTTCTGGAAGCTGAAGACGTTTTCAGAAGAAACGCTTTTAAGATTACTGAAATGGTGATACTGACTTTAGAGTGTATTGCCACTATAAAAGAGTTAACGGATGAGGTATGACTTATGAACCTTTGGGAAGTTCAGTTTTTTCACTGTCTCTGTTACAGTTTCTATAGTGCCTTTTGTAACAGTTCAGAAATGTATTGGTTTTACAGCTTCTTCACAGCATCTTATTTTTGGGAAAGATCAACAGTCCATCATTCGCACCTGAACAAATTCTGCCTGATGAGGACATGTTGAGGCAGCTAAAGGCAACGTTCCCTCGTCCTTTTGACCTCTTTTGTTCTCAGCTACCCAGGCGGAGTCCAATGTCATGTGTGTTAGACATGGTAAGATTGCAGATTTAAAGAGATAAATTATTTTTCCTGTACAGTTTTGTAGATTTGCCCTGTATGGTTAATGAACTTTACTGCATTTCACAAACACAAATTATGCCTCATTAAATAATGCTGCACTAATCATATTTGTAACTGTCTTTAGTTTGTCCACCTGATTGGAGAAACTCAAGAAGAAGACATTAAACAAAAGCTACGAGAGCTCAAAGATCAGCTTTCCAGAACACGCAAGGTAAAACATCTGATCTCCTCCACCATCTGTGTCTCTCAGAAGACTTCAGATTCAGTCAGGTACTACGGTGTCTCCATGTCCACTTCTGGTGGTATTCCTGGACAAATCATAGTTGCTGCCTCCTGCTTGAGCTATTGGGACGATTATGTAGCTGATGCAGTGATGACCTATTATCATAATGGGACCAAGAAAAACTACTTTGATGGAAGCATCAAGCTCCACCAACTTCCACTTCTGGTCAGATGCGAGGCGTTTAGTCTGAGTGATGGAAGACACATGGATCCTTGCAGATCGTGTGAGAATTTGTTTAGTTTTGAGACTGAAAGATGACAGAAAATTTTCCATTGGCAACTGTGCTGAAGTTGAGAGTTTGAGCAAACTGTTTAAAAATGAGGGAGGAATTAAAGAGCAAGCACGACCAAGATCTGATACATACACAGATGAGAACAGGCAGAGGGCTAAAAATGCTACTTTGAGAAGACTTGAAGGTTTGCTCCGTGATGTGCAATTTACCTGGGATGACACGTTCTACACCAGTCGGTCATAGATACAAAGATTATAATCATTGTGCCACATTATCTGACTTTGATATAATTAATCAAAGTCTGTTTGTTTTATCTGGACTAACATGATTTAACCCAACAACAAGTTACATCTGTAAATGGGAAAATCTTTTACTGTTATGTTATGTATGGGTCAGATTATTGGACTGGTGAGAGAAAGCTTTCACAATGTTTGTTGTGTGCATTTCTGTACTTATTGACAATGGAGATAAATTAGATTTTTGCTTGCTTTGTGCTTCACTTGTAAGTTGCTTTGGATAAAAGTTTCTGCCAAATGACTAAATGTAAATGTAAATACATACGTACAAACACTCACAAATGTGTATTTACAGCTTGGATAAGGCATGCGGAAGATGCAAAACTTAAACAATAAATAAAATGATTGTGATGTAACTGGAGTTTATTCAACTTGTTGTGAATTAGAAGTTTCATTATGCAGAGCAGAAAAGAGAAAACATATATTAGAAACATGGAAAACATAGAAAACATACTCAACAATAGCTCAAGAGCACAATAGCAATTATAACAATTCACAGTCCAGGAGGGGAGACAGCGCAGATATTAATTTTGTGACTTAATGAAAGGCAACAACAGCATTGAAGTGACTTTAAACTGAAAATCAGGCAGCTCAGTCTGCAGTTATCCAGGTGAGTTTGTTGGACGATGGAGAGCGTGAAGCCCAGTAGCAGCAGAGCCTTGTTTGCCTGTTCATCCTCCCCAGCTGAAAAACATCCAGTTACACACTGAATCAGGACTAAGTTCAGTGCAGATTACTCCATTTTACTGGAGAGACATTGTCTCACCATTTTTTCTCAGCACGTCTCTCCAGCTCTGCACCTCTGCCTCCTCATGTCCTGGTGGATTTCAGATCTTCTAGAGGATTTTTGGTAGATGTCAGGCCTCTACTGGATCAGGCCTGTGTTTCACGGTAACAAAGTTACCAAAAGTCCTCACACAAATGCAGGAGATTAAGTCTACTTCTCTTATCACTTCAGATGAGCACACAATATGAGTTGGAGAAGGATGTGTATTATATATATATTCTATTCTATTATTAAATAGAAAAGAATAAAATAGAATAGAATTGATATCATGATACAGTGTAACCATTACAGAGGATGTAGAAGCAATGCACCAGCATGGGGCAGTTCTTTGTTATGAAAACTGGCAGGAACTTGATGGTTTTATAATAGAAATATGAACAGGAATAAATGAATGATTAACTTAAAAGGGCTGGGACCCAGTAGTTTGATTTAAAAACTATAATGTGAGCGCAGAGAAAATTAAACTGAATTTTCTTTCATTGTTTGGGGCAGGCAGGACTGATATGACCTAACCTCTATACTCTGCAGCAGAAGGTGGCAGTAATGTGTCTACTAAACTGGTTGTTAATTACCGGAAGCAGATACAACAGGAAGTGGTGCTGTGTCTGCACTGCCTTCAACTTTACAGAACAGAACAAGAAGAACAGGGAGTGGTGAGGGAAGAAATAACCGAGCTTGTGACTGTTTGTCATTTGATCTGGGAAGAAAACAAGGCTACGGTTCTTCAGCTGTGGTAACTACTTTTATTTGGTTTTGTGTAATAAATGCTATTAGATTGTAATTACACTATCAATTTGTTTATTCCAGACTAAGGAGGTACCATTATGTTTAAACAACTTAAAGTATACTAGCTTTTCTCCTCTTGTGTACTTCACTAAACAGTATTTCTGAAACCGAAGTTTAAAAAATCCTAAACGTTACTACAGTTGTGGCATTTTGGTGCATTTAGGTGATTACACATGAGAACACAGGCTGATGAAGCTTTCGTTTCTGGCTGTAAATGACGCAGTAGAAAATGTCTTCCTGCTTGGTGCGACACAGACTAAAAACAGGCTACAATGTGTACGTGGCGGCTGTACACACAAAACCTGAACATATTTTAAAATGACTTACAACTTGTGAAATATTTACTATTATTTGTAAAAACATATAAAAGGAAATATGTTTTTATGAGTCATTTTAAAATAAAATGGACACTAATGATTTGTTTGTACAGATGTTATGGACTTTTTGTTTATTTATGAGTAAAAAAACAAATAAATAAAACTTGATACTGGTCACTAAGGTCAACACAGGCAGTCTCTTAATTTTTACAAATAATTACTGAAAGATTACATTTTAATGCATTTACTAAACAGTGGTGCAGTGGTTAGCTCTGTCGCCTCACAGCATGAAGGTCCTGTGTTCAATTCCCGGGGTTGGCCCAGGGTCTTTCTGTGTGGAGTTTGCATGTTCTCCCCGTGGTTGTGTGGGTTCTCTCCGGGCACTCCAGCTTCCTCCCACAGTCCAAAGACATACAGTCAGGTTAACTGGGGATTCTAAATTGCCCGTAGGTGTGAGAGTGTAAATGGTTGTTTGTTTATATGTGGCCCTGTGATAGATTGGCGGGCAACCTGTCCAGGGTGTACCCCGCCTCTTACCCATATGACAGCTGGGATAGGCTCCAGTGACCCTTACAGGGACTAAGCGGTTCAGAAGATGGATGGCTGCTTTTACTAATATAGAAATTAATAATAATTATTCAACAATGATTTATTATTATTTAAATAATAAAATCATGTCAGTGCCCTATAATAATTACTTGCAAAAGTGCTTTTAAATGATACAGTTTATCTATCCCTTTACTAGTCTTCCTTCATCTCACAATTCAGTTATGATTTTTCTTCCAATTTTAAATGCTGTAGCCAGGCTAAAAATGAAAAGCTGTTCAAGCAAAAAAAAAGTAATTAACTTGATTGATAAGATAAATACAATGCATTTGACCATTACTGATTTGAACATCCATCCATTTTCTATACCACTTAGTCCCCGTAGGGGTCACGGGTGTGCTGGAGTCTGTCCCAGCTGTCATACATTGATTGGTGAGAGGTGGGGTACACCCTGGACAGGTCCCCGGTCTTCAATTTAACAATTTCTTACATTTTATTGCTGCATTATAATGTCCTACTAGTTTAGGAATTTGTAGTGCCATGATATTCTGTAATTGTACACACAATAAACATTAAAGTTTCTGATAGAGTCGCCTTTATTGACACATAAATAAAAATGCATCTTGGTCCCCATTTTAACCATATCTGTGTCATCAGTATTTTGAATACTGTTTAAAGAAGGTCTGTTTCTTTATCACTGATTTTAACAATAAAAATGTTGTTTTCTAGGTGTCAGAGAAACAAGATGGAGAGTGATCAACAGAACTACTGCCTGTAAGAACCAGTTTCTTCTGTTCTGTTTGGGGAGGTTTAAATAAGCTGTGACATATGTTACTGTTTGTGGAATTAATTCAAATGTAACGCAGTGCCAAGATTATGTGGGAAATACTGCTCATTTTCAGCTGCAGCCACACATTATTTTCAAACGTGTAAAATGTCAGTTGACACAAATCACGAAAGTGAAACCATAAGAATAGTTTCATCATGTGATGACTGACTGACACGTGTGCCCCACCACAGTACACTGCGATAATACCTAGGCATTAAATTGAATTATATTTTGTCCAAAGCATTTAAAAAAAAATGTTGCAACCACTGAATAAATTTTATTTGTAATTATTAGCACATTGATATTAATAGATTTGTGTCAGAGGTGTTTAAAGTTGGAGCAGCATAGAACAACCTCTGTCATTAGACCTGCCACAAGATTGTGGTCAACAAGCTCCCCTCCCAGATCTGGCTCCATCAGGGTGTCATGGTTTCCCTAACCCGAGCGAGGTGATGCATCTCAAAAATTGCCATTTAATCAGGGATCTTTAAACGGCTCTTTATCTCATCCCTCCACCGGGACCAACTTGCCTCGGAGGACCTACAAGGGGCTGTTGCCCTCAACACACAAGCACTGATCAAGATGTTGTTCTGAACGACTTCCACTGAACGTTGGGTACATCAAATTTGAAGGAGGCCCTGCAGCAGATGCAGAATGTACTGGAGAAATTATACCTATCATATGGCCCAGGAATGCTTAGGGATCCAGCTGGACCCAGCTCAACATGCTGCTACCACCACCACAGCGCTTCTCTTTGGTCCTCATGCTTTGATTTGATGTCATTGCTGAGATATCGATTGGTATCACGTCAGGCAGATTTAGTTATGTTTCTAGGTTTTATGCTGCCAATGAAACTCAGGCTGCGATCCTGACACAACAGAGGTGAGCTGAAGCGTGTTTGTTACTTTTGAGAAGTTCAACAATCAAGTCAACTTTCTTTGTGTTTGTGTCTGAACGTCATAGAAATATTCAATAATTATTTTAAAAAGAGAAGTTTCACAGTGCAAAAGTAAAGAATGTGGATCAGAAATGTTGGGATATCCAGGGACTGCCAAGAACTGGAGGAACCTGGGCCACAAAATTTTCTCTGTAGCACAAGGATCTGGAAAGAGGACAGTCTACTCAGAAGTGAAAACACATTCAAGCTCACAGTTCCCAAAGATGGAGAAGACACAAGAAGAAAAGATATGAAGCAGGTAATTGCAGAAAACATACAGTATAATGAAACAACATTAATGACAAATATGGTGCAAATGTGGCGTCCTGGCGTATGAAGATCTGCAACAGAGATGTGTGGATGAGCAGACAGGGGCCATGAACTAAACCAACCCGATGTCTTGAGGAAACGAAGGAGAGGAGAAAGAAGAATAAGATGGCAGATTGTTCAGCACAGAGGATCATTGGTACTCAGAGACTGTATGATGTCTGATATCAGCAGGTTGTCATATATACTGAACCAAATCACTAATTTCCCACTTTTACTAACTAGTTTTATCCTATAGTCATCATCAGTATAATAGCCTAGTAAAGGTATTGCTGTTAGATCCTCTTAATAGTTCTGTTCTGTTCATGTAGACATTTTGTTTTCTATCTTACAGGTCGGCAGGTCAGAGATTAGATCTGTCAAATTTCCCACATAGCAATGGAAAAACAGGTAGAGGTGCATGCCTCACATGTCATTAAAACCTTGCAATGAAAAAATTGTTTCAACGCTAATCAAGTTCTGCTTGGTCTGTGTTGCAGGTCGAGATTACCTGGCATTAGTGTCAAGCTATGTGTCGAAAAATCAAGATGCAAGGTTCTTCTTAAATAATCCATCTGTTGCCAAACTGAGGATAGCAGGGCTTGGCAACACTATTTACAAAGACAGTCATGACGAGGTGAACGGATGGGGAAAATTCTACCTTCCTGAGACCGTCAACATGCAGGTCTTTGCTGTTGTGGAGGGTGTCCCCTGTCCTTGTGAGCAGCTCGTTCTGATGACATGTGAGGACAAAAGGGTGTATGCCTATGATGAAGAGGGGCTGCATTTGGTTGCTTCAAGCCTGGACCAGCTACGGGTTTATGGATTACAGTATCCAGCAAAGAAGACTTTTTACAAGGGGGATGCCTTCAAAGATATGGTGAGAAATCATTTGGTTTTATGACGTATTGTTTACCCTGATGACCGATCGCCTGTGGCCACTGACAAGGTTGTTTTTGATATTGCCTGCTGTGTGTAGACTGACGAGGACTGGGCGATAGTGAGGAAGGGCGCAGTCGGAAGGAGGCTGGATGCAGAGCATCGTGAACTGGTGGCATCAAAAAAATCCAGATTTCTGCAGAATCTCAGGAATACCAGACACAAAACAGGTGGGAGGTTTATCTTTGTGGAGGAGTAAAATTAAGGTTGTAATTCTCAATAAATATTTTTGCCACAAAACTTTTTAAAGACAGAATTTAAGTTACATATTTGAGTAGATTACTGCAACAGTAGGAATGACCCTAATTTGTCTTTCCTCCAGGAATCGTCCGATGACTATTGACAACAACTGGACTGAAAGAGGAACTGCCACAACTGTGTTTGTGCTTATTTGTTGTTGTTTACTGTTTAAAAAATGTGCAAATAAATATGTTTTTATAAAAAAAATCTATTCTTTGTGGTTTCTTTATTAATACAAAGCCCTCTAATATACATTAATTATTTAATTGTGACTAATAGCAAAAATTGATTAGTTATTATACAAGATATTATTAGTGTAATTTGCCTTTCTCTTTCTGGCAAGTCTTGATTTTGGATCCACAAGTAAACCATTATTCAAATGTTTGCAGTTTGTTAAACCATATACCTAAACTACTACACACATATTGTACAACATATTATTGGATATTATTTGGGACAAAGCATTAGTAAAGTGAAGTCACCAAAGGAAGCGTGCAGAACAAAAACTTCTGTTCAAGGAGGCTGAAAAGTAAAATGGATATGAAAACAATTACATGAAGAAAACTTGTTGCAATAGTCAGAGTTTCCAAACACATAACCAAATCACTGAGATCACACCCAGTTTTTCACATATCCTGTTACTGACACAGACTTGAAACAACTTACTAGCTAATCATGAATTATATTTTTCTCTTAGTGTTTTTTTGTTTTAGGTGAAAAACATTTTTTAGAGGTACACTCTCAGGATATTCACACATTTGTGCCTCTGTAACCTTACTCTTTAATCTGTATGTAATAACACTGAAAACAATTGCTGGCCCCTTACACTTACATTTGCAAAGCAAAGAAGGAAATTCAGTATGAAGCTCCCACTGACCATTGCTCTTTATGTTTTTCTAGTGCCGCACTTTACACAGTCATAAAGACCTCCTGCTCTAGTTAGCAATGACCAAATCAGTCAGTAGTACAGTAAAATAAACACATTTCACAATATACATCTTACACACTACTGCTGTGTGCGAAATTCAGTGGACATATTTATTCATTACAGTAGTCAATTGCATCATAACATATTAACTGTACTATGGTTGTACTCTCATAATTTGAAATGAAGGAGGAGTCATTTGAAACAGGAGGAAGTACTTCATTTTGTTCTTTCTGTTTCATTTATTTCGAACTTACAATGGTGAGTAGCGGTGGCTTCATCAATATGTTATTTCAGCATGTCTGAATTGTATGTTACTTATTTGATCTTGTCAGTCTAATCTTTTTTTTCTTCATTACATCAGGCTGCTGAACGTGACACTAAGTAAGTTTGAATTACATAATTACACTTAATTGTTGCATTCTGTTCTATTTTTCTCAACTAACTGATTCTTGTTATTTAAGAAAAGAAGAACTGCTGGAAAGTGAACGGGTTTTCAGAAACAATGCGTTGACAATTATTGATGAAATGTTGGAATGGAGTAATAAACCTTCAGCTCCTACAGAGTTAGTGGATGAGGTATGTGTGCTGGGACTTTTATTTTGAAATATTCTGTTTTGCACATAATGTATGACACTGTTAACTTGTTGGTTGTTAGTGTGGTTTAAACACCATTTATGGTTCTCAGTTATGCATAACACAAGATCTCTTGGTCTCTTTTAATGTGTTTTGCCTTTGCAGGTTCTTCACAGCATCTTCTTTTTGGGAAAGATTAACAGGCCGCCATATTCCCCAGAAATGATTGTTGATGATGAAGAGATGTTAGAAGAGCTCAAGCAGAGCTACCCTCGGCCATTTCACCTCTATTCTTCTCAACTACCCAAGCGGAGTCCATTTTCATGTGTATTAGACATGGTGAGTCAAAAGGAAATACCCCTAAAATGATCTGCAGATTCATTCACACCTGATAATTTATTATTAATGAGCCTCAATTCACAAACATATTTTTAGAGTAAACAATTCTGATTTTAGCTTGATTATATGTGTTATAATTTGCAGATTGTCCACGTGACAGGAGAAAAAAATGAAAAGAAAATAATGAAAAGGCTGCAAGAGCTCAGCCGTCGGCTTTCCAGAGGTCGTAAAGCAAGGCATCTGATCTCCTCCATCATCTGTGTCTCTCAGAACACCGAGATCCCAGATTCAGTCAGGTACTACGGAGTCTCCATGTCCACTTCTGGTGGTATTCCTGGGCAAATCATGGTTGCTGCTTCCTGTTACAGTTCCTGGGACAGTCACGTAGCTGATGCAGTGATGACCTTCTATCCAAATAAGGTTAAGAAGAATTACTTTGATGGAACCATCAGACTTCCAAAGACAGTCAGATGTCAGGCATTTAAACTCAGTGATGGAGCAGAAATACCTCCATGTCCATCATGTGCGAATTTGTTTGGTTTTGAGACTGGAAAAGAAAAACAAACTAACACTGGCGAAAAAATCAAATGGGCCTATGGCAACTGTGCTGAAGTTGAGAGTGTGAGCAACTTGTTTAAAAACGAGGGAGAAATTAAAGAGCAAGCACGACCACCATCTGATACGTGCACAGAGGAGAACAGGTTGCAGGCTAGAAGGTTTGCTTTGACAAGACTTAAAGGTTTGCTCCGCGATGTGCGATTTACCTGGGATAACAAATTCTACCCCAATATACAGTTAAACCTTATAAAGAGAAAGTTAGGGATTCATACAAATTGAATACATATCTGATGGTGTATTGTATTGGCTGGATTCCTTTTGATACGATCTATAACGTACAACAAACGGACTTCAGGTAAACTCTGAACCTCCTGTTTTGTGTTGACTTGGAATTCATGTGAACAGAACCGTCAGTGGTTCATTGCTGAAAACTGTGGGTACTTCTAGTTGTGTTATGTGTATTTCTGTACTCAGCAATATTAGAGATACAAATACATTTAAGACAAAAATCACACCATTGAGTGTGTGTGTGAGCGCAAATCACGCTTCACACCTCGATCACGCTCAACACACACACACACAACCCCCACACACATACTGAAGATCGCGCCTGTCTCAGGCGCCATCTATTGTTCTTTGGTCGAGAGATCACCCGTGGTCTCATTCGCCATTGGTAACTCCCTCACCCATCCACACACACCTAAATTACACTGCAGCATTGGCCGCCATTATACACACACGCACTTACACACACTTTGGTATATGTAAATGTATTAGCACAGCCACCATACATTATTTAAAGTTACTGTGCCTTGTTTAATTGAGCCAGCTTTGTTAATCGGTGTTGATTCAGTTAAATAAAGTTTGTTATACTTTAACTGGTCATTGTCTGTGATTATTCACTCCTTCAATTTGACTGATTTATTTAATTTGGTTATTGGTCCCTGGAAACAGGGTGGTGCCTTCTTTGACATTTAGTTATTCACAAAATAATTATTACCAATTATCATGAATAATTGATAATAATTCAGCTAATAACCCAAGTTGTACTTGGCATAATCCATCGCAGGGCCACATATAGACAAACAACCATTCACACTCTCACCTACAGGCAATTTAGAGTCCCCAGTTAACCTGACAGCATGTCTTTGGACTGTTTAGTAGTAGTCAATTTTATACATGAATTTATTGCCCCTTTTGCTTTACTCTGCTTTCTTTTTTTGTGATGCTTTGTGCCATCACACCCACTTATGCAAATGTCCTGTGACACAGGAAGTTTGTATTCTTGTGTTGTTTGTGATGCTGGTTAAACAGCTTTCCACAACCAGCCTCTGTAGAGCTGCACACTCACAAAGTGTTTCTACCTTAGCAGAGGATAAACAAAAGGTTTGACATTGCAACAGAACAAACATAGTTACATAATGATTCTCTGACACTGATGACGCATTTAATAAAGGATGTGTCAAGTTTCTGCATCATCTGTCAAACTGAATGGTTGGTGTATTGTCTCGACTATCTTCTGCACAGAGAAAAAAGAAAATGCTGAGTTTCCTTAGTGTGTGAGAGGAATCAGTGATAACTCTGTCTGTGTGGGTCAGGATGCTCCTCATTAACTGGACTAGGGACTGAAGAGAGTGGAGAGATGGAGGGTGGGGTTCCACAGGAACCCTGAATGTGTGTTGTTTCACAACATAATTTAAGATATACTGTGTCTTTAGGAGGGTCATCCCACCCTAACCCACCCACTGACAATGTTCCATCCAAATATGTTTTTCTGCTGTTTGGATTGTAACTAATATTCTTAAATGTTTCATCATTTTCAAAGTGTTTCCACTAGTTTCAGCCTCTAGTGGCTGAAATAAGTGTAATACACCGAATTTAGTGCATCTCTTACCTTATCACAAAATATTGATATTGTTACAGATAAAATCCATCTAATACAAATGTTTTCTAATGTTTTCAGACATTAAAATGACGCGTGAACTGTAGAAAAAAACACTTGGAATAGAAGATTGTCAGTAGACCCTCCTAAAGACCTTTAGCTTAATTATTAAGTTATTTTAACTTGGTCTCAATAGAACAACTTAACAACAACCTATTTAATTATTAATCTGAATATAATATTGTATTAATTAATTAATTATATTCTTACATTCATACATTTTCTGGAATAAATAGCAGAGTTTCAAGATGTTGAATAAAGCCTTCAATAGAAGCACAGAGTAACATTAAACATTAAGGACCCATATTTGATAGAAGGAATCAATCTGTTAAAACCTATTTCTTTTCTGATGATCACTTTTTAAATGAATAAACTTACTTAGCAAACATAACATGCTACTGGAAGACAGTACTAATGTTGCTGATTATAGGTCTCTGTACATTTATGGAAATATTCCTATAAAAACTGCTGTTTGCAGCTA
>OMLM01008925.1:73997-91045 GCA_900302695.1 Helostoma temminkii | reverse complement strand
GTTTTCCCAACAGCCAGGTCTGTTCCTGTGTGAAGCTGATGAATGAGGCCTGGTAGCAGCCTGGGCACTCCCATTTAACACAGCATGGAGCTACAAACTGCCACTGTTGCAGACAGTAGCAGCATGGGCACCTCATATTAACGCACGCACACACACACACACACACACACACACACACACACACACACACACACACACACCTATACATATATGTAAACTGTAGTTTGGAATAGCAGATGGTAGTGCAACATCTGTGCTGATCTGATGTTGCACAGAATCAGTGGTTGTAAAATATAAAATAAAAATATAAAAATGTTTCTGAGCATCGCAAACATAGCTAATTGTTTATTATTGTGGTCCTCAATCTGAGAAAATTGTTTAACTCTGTTTATCTCCAAAAAATCAAATAATATGGTCCAGAATCATCTGGGAAGTCTAGACAAGTCTAGTCTGGGCAATTTTTAAATGGTTCATGTTATGCTTTTCATGTTTCAATGTTACATTTATACTTTAGTGAAGTTGTGTGACCATGCTACTTTTCCAAGTGTACTTTAAAGGTGGAGAAATCAGGAACAGGACCAGTAAGTTAAAATATGTACATGAGATATTGTTTTGAATCTGTTATTTTATCATTTATAAAACTAAATCTACAAAAATGTCACTGACATTTCCCTTTGTAATAAATTAGTTGGACAACTGTTGTGTAGTATGTCACACAGAAACAGTAATACCATTCGCTGACTGTTATTTTGTGGCAATAGGTTTGCAAAAACCTGTGTATTATGTAGCCAGTGTAATCATGGGGGCTGGGCATTTTTCTCTACAGTTTATCAAGACAGTATCCAAAGCTGGTGAAAGATAGCTGTAATGCAGCGTGTTATGGTTAGTTTGGCCTCTCAGAGGTTTTCTGCCAGCTGGCCAATCAGAACGAAGTAGCATAGCAGAAAGCTCAAACGAGTCTTTTCAGTTTCAAGGCCAGAAGAGCAGTTGCATTAAAAGTGATTATACCGTGTATATTTGCAGTTTTGAAAATTACTTGAAAATGATTTAATAGTGTATCACTGTTGCTCCAGTATGAAATATAAACCCTAAATTAAACATAAGTGTCACAGTCTCTGGTTTTTGTTGCCTGTCTGCCCTCTTTATTCCATATATGGTAATTTCCTGTTCTCCCTCCTCCCTCTGTCACTAATTACGATCACATTCACCTGTTGTTCTTCCACTTCCAGGCTCACTCCCCCACCAGATACTACTACAACCTAACTTCGTTGCACCTATCCAGCAGTACTACCTGATTGATCTCCTGGTGACGACTATCTGCCTGCCTTGAACCTTGTCTTTAGCCTCGACCCCATACTGTGAGTTATCATCTGTCTGTTCTTTCTTTCCTGAGCCTCTGGAAACTCACAGTACCCGTTCCTGCCAGACTCACCCCTGTATATGATTCTGGACTGGCTCTGATTAACCCTGTGTTCTCAGCTAACCTGGTGGATTACTCTGGACTGGCTTTTGGGGCTTTTAATCTTTGTGGATATCCGAGGATTTATGTGATTGGACTCACCTATGAATGACCTTGGACTGTGTATTGGATAGTGATTCTTGGAACTGTGGATCTCTGTTCTCCTGTCTCACTTCCCCTGGTATTACTCTCCTGCCAATACCTCGTTATTCATCTCATGTCTACAGTTCTTATGTTTACAGTGTGTATCTTTACTCCGGCGTTTTTCTCCTCAACATCTGCTCACCTGTGGAAGAAATCATTACAGGAAACACTCCCTACTCCCTCCCCGTTGACCTGCAATAACCACTTCTGGAAAATCCACCTCCATATTTGTAGTCCACTATTCCCCCAGTAGCTCTCCACATACCCATCACTCAGGAAATGACATCCCTCTGTTCTCTTCATCCATTATCACACTCCTACCTGAGACATTGCCCTCTCCGTCCATCCTGGCCCAAGTTTTCATATACCATTATCATTCTTGCAATTAAATATATTTAAACCTAACACTCTCCTTGTCCCCTGGCTATGGAGTCACCACCCACACCCATGACAATAAGCTCAAGAAATAAACTCATAGAGGCATATATAGTTGTAAGTTAATATGTAGATAGAGAGGCTTTCTCCTCCATCTGAGCTAGGATCAGTGGTTCGTTCCCCAGCTCCTCTTTTGACGTGTCAAAGTGCCCTTGGGCAAGACCCTGAACCTCCAACTTTGCATGGCAGGTCTGCCACCAGTGTGTGCATGTGTGTGTGTGAATGTGTTCATTAATGGGTCAATACATTTTGTTTTAATAGGCACCATGTTTTGATCCAGTATCCAGTTCTCATAACACATCCATAGATGATCATTGAATCTGCTGAACAATTCTGCTTCTTCACTCACTGTAGTTTTTGGGATCTGTGACAAATTATTCATACACCGGTGCTCCCATGCACACAATTTTTCTGCTGTAGATAATCCTGATCACCATCTTTCCAGCTTCTTATATGCTGGAATATACTAGAGCTGTAATTACAGTGAATCTGAATGAGAACATCCGATGCATACAGCATGTACCTAAGATATATTTGTGCAATTATGCAGCCTTCCCACATTTCCAGGAGCCAGAGAGTGTTCTTTTCATATTTCAGTGTTCAACCAGCCTGTGCAATGAGAACAGGGAGGATGGAGTAGATTTGTGTTTTGGCTGCTCACCTCTCTGATCTCCTTTATCTTGGCCCCTCCTTTCCCAATGAGAGAGCCACACTGGCTGGCAGGGATGACCAGCCGCAGGGTGACTGGTGGTTTGGAGCTGATGGTGCCATTGGCCACCAGTGTTGTCAGGTCCTGGTGGGAGATACGGGAAAATACAAAATGTGGTGAAAGATCACCACAGATTAAAAGATCAAACAGTAGTGTCAAGGTGGAAATCGATAAGTCATTTGAAACTGTTAACTCTAACAATTATGACTGAATCCAGCTCAGTCAATGGGTCTATTTAGGATTCAAATTAATCAAAACAGACTTTTGCTTTAAGTTTATTCATGTCCTAACTCGTTACTAATTTGACACTGTTCCATGTTTTGTGGAAATTAAACAGAAAAAACTGAAGAAATTTAAATTTTACTCTATGATGCAATGAACCAAGTCAACATTTCACTGCTTATTAGCGTATGCTATGCTCATAATTTGTTCTGAACCACAAACACGGTCAAGTTTGGTTTCTACTGCATTAACATGAATCCGAGTAGCAGGTGAAGTGTTGGGTGATAAGAGGGGAGAGCAAAGAGTGATCCAACATCTCCACTTAATTAACCTCTGCCTCTCAAACTGTATGTTTGAGCCAGAGTGAAGTCCACAGGAGTCTGGCCAGCAATGCATGTTCTCTAGTCCAGTCTGTGGGGCTGTTTAATCATTTATATAGACTTCTGAATTCTGTATGAAAGAGGAAACACTGATTGCAATACAGCTAGTGAGCAAATTGTGCTTTGAGCTATTCACTCTGCCAGAGCACACTGTCCAAATGTCCTGCCTGCTGCCAGCATGTCTGTGGGCTTTAAGGATTTAAATATCTTTTTTGTGTGATTCAAAAAACTCTGACTTTTTTTGGAAATATGGTTAGTGTTTTTCTCGTTGAGAGTAGGATGAAGAGATTAATACCACTCGTGATTTTCCAGCCAACAGCTGGCTGCTGCTAAAAAGTGTAAATATTTTCTGTTACATTTAGTCTTTAAGACGTGCGCAGTACATACTGTATAAGCTTAATTTTGTGAAATCACAGGTTGTTCGGATGCTCAGTGTTATTGAGTTTTCAACTTACACAACTTGAAAAGCATACATTGGATATTTCATTGAGGGTGAAGGAGTAAAAAACATCAAACACAAATTTGTATTCAAAGCAGAGCTTTTTTATATGTATTGAGGGGATTTTTAATTATAAGACTAACTTATTTAACATCAAAACCTTTGTGGGTTAAGGTGGGTTATAATGTTTATCATTACTGTATATGCAGTTGTGTTGTAGGTATTTTGGTTTAGACATTTGAAGCAGCTGGACCAGAAACCTTCCTGATTTGACAGTAGTAAACACCCCTCTGCTCTGCTGTAGGTGGAGATTGAACATTTAATTAATGAACAGTGTGTCTCTGTGAACCTTTGAAATGTAAATACACTGCACTGTCTCTCTTCCTATCAGGATTCAGCCCAACAAATGTGTGACACTGTGCAAGAGCGCACGGCTTGTTTTTGAATGGTTTGTACTGGGGCCAGTTGGGCAATAAAATCAGCTGAGCTAGACTTGGAGGGGGCAGCATGAATGTGTAGCCTCAAGGGAGGTACTTGTGGTGTGAGCTGCATTATGTTTCCCATAACTGTGAACTTTAACTTTGAAAAGCATATTTTGATATGGCTCTTGTGCCTCTCGATTTCGTGTCTATATTTAGTGAGGCTTTCTGACGTCTCGTCTCATTAGGAGAGGAGCACACAGCCTGTCTGCACAATCACAAGTCTCTGGGCATCTTTTTTTTTTGATTTGATCTAAAAATATGAGCCATATTTTAACAACGTTCCCATACTTTCCTGTTCCATTTCAGCAAAATGAGACTCTCAACTCAAATTGGCGGAAATAAGACAGTGGGTTACACAAGCACTGCTCACACAAAGAGTTTTCTGGGCCTAAATCCACAAAGCATATTGTGTTGCTGCTGGGATAAGCACTTCAATACAGAGAGATTATGTGTCTTTCATGCATTCTGTGGCTCAGCAAACATGGAAACAGATAACATGTATGATGCTGCGGTGCATGTCTTGTGCTATCAAAACGTTTTAGTTGCATTGACTTGGAGGTTGTTTGAGAAAACTTGATCCATAAAACACGAGCAGAATGACACACAAGTGATCGACTGCCAAATGAAAGAACTAGCTAAGTGAGTTTGTGCCATCATAAACTAATGAGACTGAGGCAAATGCAGATTATATAATATATAACAGATTACAGATAAAAGATTATTCCCCTTTGTTTTTAATTAAAAGTGTCAGACATACAATAAATCAACTATGGTGGAAACGGCTCTATGCATGTGTCCGCCAACATGTTGCCATGGGAACCCAAGAGTTTCTGGGTTGAAAAGAGGTGAATGTGAAAGATCTTAAATGAATACTGCACTGTGCTTGCAGCTAGCGTGTGTTTACTGAAGGCTGTCGATACGAGCAGGCAGCACCTGTTTCCTTTCCAGCATCTGTTGTGATGCTAAATCAGAGTGAGGATGGCTCTCATTCCACCATATTAATTAAAGCGGTGATGGACAGTCACTGTGGGGATTAATAGCACGAGGAACCTGTCATCCATAACTCTTAGATAGATGATCAGAGAATATACAAATTATTCTCATTTACAGGTACAATTCAGGATAATTTTTACTTTTAGTCAGTGGAAGTGGTGCACAGTAAAGGTCTGAAGAAATAATGAATGTGATCCACCTGCTGCACAACACACATCATGAATTCCTCCTACAAGAGTCAAAATGTATTTCTGACAGCAGCAACAGAACATCCACTTATTCCAAACTTTCATTTTACCATATCAAGTGCTATAAAATACAAATAAAGTTCCATCCCTTTCATCTCTTCAGATCAATATTATACTCAATAAATGTTGATTGTTGTCGTTTGAATGTTTTTCACCATATGAAACACGGAGAGACACAGGTGGGAGATAACGACACAAGCTGATTTTGCTCGTGCGTGATGGTAATCGGTATCATTACAGTTGCAGTTACCTCCTCCAGTTTGTACGTGATCATGGTGAAAGCTCTGAAGACGCTGTCTGTGGAGCCAGTGATGGTGATGATCCTCTCTGGACAGGAGCCCTCTGAGATGTTGACCCGAGCGCTGCTCTGTGGGGACAGCAGTCATTAACTTTAAAGGAATTGGACATTTTGCCAGTTTGCCTACTTGCTGACAGTTAGGTATGAGGATGGATACTAATCCAGAGGTGATTCTATTATCCAATACCTTCTAACTGTGAAACATGAAATACTCTGTTAGCTTACTAGACTGTAAGGAGAAAACAGCTAGTTAGCTAAGCTGAAGCTCCAACTTTTATGCAGTCCACTGGAAACTAATGCTAATATAGCCTACTATTTTTCTACCATTATCTTTTTGTTTGTGTTTATTTTGGGTTTTCTATTCATGTTTCTGGTGCTTCTTTTAATATTTCCACACATGCCAGCAGCTTTAAAACGCTCTGATAACATGTTGTCTATTGAGTAATAAAGTTGACATTTTCCAGGCAGCTCTTTCCCTTTGTTTCCAGTTATGATGGCAAAGCAAGGTGCTGCCTGTAGCTTCATATTCAGCATGCAGACATGAAAGAAGCATTCATCTTCTAATCTAACTCTCCCATGAAAGCAAACATTTTCGAGACTATTCAGAAAATATCAGACTATTCATTTTATGTTTCCACATACATACAGCGGCCACAGAGATACTGAACAGCACAGTGCAACCACAAATAGAAAAGTCAAGTGACATGAGGTAAAGGGGGTGAGACTGAAAGCAAAACAGCACATTTCTAAATCTCAAACTGACAATCTAATAGAGTCTCACCTCAGGGTATGGCCCATGGACAATAAATCCCCTGCTCTACTCTCCTTCCATTTTGTGTCCTTGTATTTCTCTGAGTTAAAGTCACATGAGCAGAAACAGGACAGTGCTCTGACCTTTAAACCATTTTGTCCAGCCACTCCAATGACTCTTGCTCCCACTATGGCTGTAAGGCCTGGGGAGATATGGACAGGAAGATGCAAATGCAGTAACAAAGACTAAAGGCTGACTAACTACCACGGGTAAACAAGCAAGTTGGTCTGCACTGTCCCATGACTTCACAGTTTATCCTTCTGCCTCATAAAGTACCACATAAAACCTTAGCAGCCAGTGAAACACCGCTGCCACAGTGTCAGTCTAATTACTTTTAATACAAAGAGTTAACCAAGCGACAGTAGTTTGGCTACGCTCTTGAGATTTATAAAGAGGGAATGGAGAAGCCAACAAAGGAAAAAGGGAGCATGGTATGGTGAGAGAACTGCAAGAAAAGATGAGGTGAATGACAGAGTGAGAGGATTTAAATTGAAAATCTGCCCTTATTGCCCAAGAGGCAATTTGGACAATGTACCTGTTCTATATGCTTTCCAGACTCAAAGCTCCCAAACGGGCAGAGAACTAAGTTTTATTATTAATACACACAACGGCCAGAAAGCTTTAGCAGTATTAGAGGTCCTTCTGAAATTGAATTATGTTTTCTTCTAGGCTGAACCTATTGGACTTGAGCCCACACACGGCATATTCAAGAAATAAAAGGCTCACGGTCAGTTCTTAGTATAAGAGGAAACAAAGTATGCTCATTGGAGCTGCATCGCATGCTGACATACATGTATACACACACATACTGTATACACACATACACATATGTCATAAAATGTTAAGCAGACAGGACTAACACACAAGTAAATGGCCTGTTGGTGATAAACTGTGGTTAAAAACACTGTACCTCTTCTCGTATTCGCTTCACAGTCTCTCCTTTCTGGAAAAGAGAAAATGAAGGGCAGCTTTAAACAGACTTGAATGTGCATGTTTCAAAAAAATATCTGCATCACTCGACCTCTAAGTGAAATCTGCTATTTCACATCATGTACGTCTGACTAGAATTTAGCAGAATGAATTTCAGCTTGAGTTTCAATCTGCAGGGCATAATGGCGGTGTCCTCTGCACTGCTTTTGTAAAAAATATCAACTCCATCTGAAGGAGACGAGCACCTGAAGTAATGTCTATATATGCAGTGTGTGTGAGGACCTCCTGCCAGGGACAAGAACATTTTGTCAGACTTGTGTCACACTGCAGCACATCCTCTGCTGGTTTTTGATTGCTACCTCTCCTCTCCCCCATTCTCTTTTGCTTAAAGTCCATCCAAGCTGTCATGCCTCACATGTTCACACCATCATGCACCCACTGACGACCACTTCGTTGCAAAAACAGTATCATCACACATTGTTACAGTGTTTTTTTTAGCTTAGGTTCTAGGAAAACATATTGTTTGTGGTTCATTGTGAGTCTGGCGTTGGTCTTCTATTGATAGAAGGAGACGAAGGCAAAAAGGAAAAAAGGCTCAAAGGGAGGAGCAGCAAGTTATTAGCACAAGTAGATCAAGTGCCTCTCTCTGTTGAGCTGCACAGTACGAGCCAAACTCATCTCTCCTTTTCTCACCCTCTCCTTTCTCTATTTTCTATTTAGAATTTCTGTAGCACATTGCAGCAGCCATTGTCACGTCTTTCTTCTTGACTTGTTATTTTCGACATTTATTCTTTTGTCTGTGGTCCTCCTTCTGTTGATGTCTTTTGTAGGTGTTGTATTACAGACTGTGATAGCAGGAGTTACTGAAGCAACACACTTTAGCCAGACCCTTCCAAACAGACACTAAAAGTACCACAAGGGACCAACAGTAATATGTCTTTGAAACTCAGTTTCAACAGGAGGCTTGCAGGCAATACTCTAATGTTTTTGGTTGATGGATTACTGTGTCTGCAGTATGAGTGGTGCCTATGGTGGGGAGGTCTTCAGAGGGTTGGTTTAAGGCAATTACAGTTAGCATTGTTTGTTAGAGGCTGTTGTGTTATTTTGATTTTATAATGTAATCAAGTCACAGAGGAAAATTATTATATAAAAGGTAGTTATTAATCGAAAACAGTACAATCTAAAGTACAATTTGGCTTAAACCAGTACAGAATAAAGGTTCACTTAAAATAAGAAAAAAAACGACCCTATTCTATAAGACAATCTCAATGTTTTTATGATGAATATATATATAGTGTATGTGAATAAAAATAGAAAATCTCACCTTGCCTATGATGCTGCCAACCTCCTAAAACAAACAAAAAGAACACAGTGAGAATAAAACAATATACCCTTTTAATCCGATTATTTTCCTATTCATGAATTTTATGAATTTGGTGTACAAATTATAAGGCAGGGAGACGTGCTTAGAAAGTATCAGCAGTGTGCAATCATTCATAAACAAGAAGCAGAAGGCTTGAACCTTTCCATGCATGAGCAGTCGTAGTGTGAGGGTCACTCCCAAGCCCCCGTCCCCGAAGTCCTGCTCACAGTTCATAGTGATGTGGGAGTGGCATGCAGGGAGACGCATGAACAAGGCTCATTCGCTGGTCACACAGTCAAACGAAGGCCAGTGCTCGTTCTCTGGCTCTCCGAGGTCCTTCAGTGCCGCTCTGAGAGAGAACATAATAACAACGTATTTAACAGAATACACTCTGAATCATCAAGATTTTTCTCATACCAAATAAATGTGTCAATCCATCGCATGTATCTCAGAGATACGTTTGCTTCCGAGATGTTGACAATTCATGTGCCACTATTGAAAGGAATGGTTCCAAATCAAAGTGGGTCGTCCAGAGAGGACACTATAATCACGCATCTCTGTGAGGAATTTCTTCATTAGCTTGAGTAGATGTAATATTGACAGTCAAATTCATAGCAAAATCATAATGAAGACAACTTTGTGTACTGGATATTGACCATAAGCACCAGAAGTGTCAGCAATGCTGCATCTCACCAGAGCTTTGGTGTCCAAACAGCCTGTGGGTGGCCACTGCTGACTAACACACTGTGTGTATGTCTTCATTAACTGGCCAAGAGCTTCGATCGCAGTGAGATAAGTGAAATTATAAACAAAAAAGAAATTTCTCTTCAGATGAGCACAGCATGAGATTCATGCAAATTTAATCAAATTCAATTTGAAACTGTTTTCATAAAATTTTAACTTTGTGGAGTTTCTTTGGGGACCTGGTTTTATCTCCTCTATCACGTTCAGCTGGAGGAAAAAAATTTTATATGTGATTTATATGTGATTTATATGTGATTTATATGTGATTTATATTTTTTTCCTTTTGTCAACAGAGACAAGAGGTAGATACAGTTAAGCGCAGCATAATGAGCGTTTTCTCAAAGGCAGTGGTAGAAGGTAACTAAGTCAAATTTTTCTATTTGTATATTTAAGTATCACTTTATGCATCTACCTTGCTGTGGTTGTTTTATTACAATACATTTAGCTTTAGATATTTTGCACATTCAGATTATTTACACAAATAGAAACAATCAATGCATTCGAATTTTAGGTTAAGATAATCAGGAATATATAAAATAAACAGATTTGCTTCACGTGTTACAGTGCTTACATGTAAATAAATTACAATTTATATAAATAGTGTATGTTCATTCATATACTACCTATCACAATCCTCACCTCATCTTACATTTGTGTGTTGTTTTAGAAATCATAAAAATTTGTAATAAAAATGTTAGTTACACAATTTCATAGCAATCCATACAGTATTAATCGCGTCTTAGGCTGGGCCTCGTTGCTGTCCAGCCTCTCTTTGTTGTCCTACAGCCACAAACAGGACATGGACCTCTGCGGGTCTCACCATTCATTTTCAAGACAAGTTGATAAAACAAAATATGTAGATCACCCATGAAAACGGGGGAGTGGTTCAGATCAGAACCGAGCTACAACCTCTTAGCTTCTCCCAGATGACAGTAAGATCCTGTGTACTTCCTGTGGCATAGTCATTTATTTTAATAAAAAGTTTGGAAACCAAAAGCTGGCAAGAACATCTATTGTGGACTAGGTAAACAGAGCTCCAAACTTAGTACAAGTGCTTCCTCTGATTTTTTTTTTCTCAAAAAAATCAGGATTTTTTTCCTCAAACATTTGTTTGAAATTGTTACTGAAGTCTCGCACAAACCAGGTTAATTTGGCCACTACTTTAATAAAAATACATTTGATTTTAATGATGTTTTTCAGAGAGGGAATCTTTATTTTTATTTTTTTATTTTTGTTTTTTCCCCATTGTTTAATTATTTATTTTTTGGATATACTTTGTTGATCCTCATGGGAAGTTGATGTCTAAAAGATGCACACAAAAGATGGTTTCAGTGATACTGTGACATGTGGCTAAGAGGAGCCAGTAATCAAACGTTCATAGGAGACTCTTTTACTATTGTTATTATCATGATTCAAGTTAACTACGTGTTTTCAGCAACTATCAAATCATTCTATCCTTTTTGGCTCGTCGAGGCCAGTTGTCTTTGTCTACCATGTGCAGCCTACAGTGCAGCTGACTGTTGTTTCAGGCTTTGGGGAACTGCAGCACAGTATGTGAGGGAATAATGGTTACTTAATGCATTTTATTTTAGATCATGTCCAATTCCTAAGACACTTGTAGGCAGGTTTATTGCTTTTGCTGAGTGCACAAGGCCATCACTGTTTTACTGATTTATTTATGTTTATGCATTGCACGCTTGCGAAGACACATTGAAATGCTCACACACGTTTCTTAAGATGTCACAGAGCTTGACTGCCTTGATATGTTTTGCATTCGCCAGCCCACAGAAATGTGAGAGTGCTGGATCATTTTGCTGGATTATATTGCATCAAATCAAACTTTAAAAGAAGCATTTTTGAAAGCGATTCTCATAGGATTTACTTGCAAAACTATCAGAAACTCATCTCCATACAATTTCCATAAATATCAAACAAAGCCCAGGGGGCTGACTAGAGACAAGCAAAAACTGGAACATTTTGCTCGCTATCAGCTACAGATATAAGGCCAAGTAATCATGACTTTAAGCTTGATCGATGCATCCTGAGCACATGTGTTATCACAGAGCACATTTGTGCAACCCGTGGGCTAACTTCATTATGTTTAGGCACTGAAGGGCATGGCTAAAATGTTAGCACTTTATTGCATTAGGAGTTAATGGTTGAGGGGATCATTATGTGCTGCTCTGTGGGTTGATAACAAGGCATGTGCTCTGTGTCTGTGTGAGGGCGGTGAGCCTCTGAACTCTTCAAATCCAGAATCCTAAGCAACAGCGTTCCAGGATGAACAGAGCCCCTCTGTTCTAAATTAGACTCAGAACAGGGAATTAGCAAAATGCAGACTGCAGCGCCTAAATACAGTCAGACCAGGAGAGAGGAGGAGAGCCGATCTACTGTCCTCCTCAGTCACCTCGGTCCTTCTCCGTCTGACTGAACAGAGCATTCAGGAGTCAATGTTATGAGTGGTTGCTTGCATTTAGCTTTATGGCATACGCTGAATAAAATATGACATTAGGCCCATTTTCCACCATGGGAAATTTTCCTGGAGACGAAGAACTATTTGAGTACCCAGCACTTTTAAAAACCCACTGCACACATCCCACAGGCTTTGGACACATAAGCATGCTAATTGGCTTTAGTCGAGACTTTGGCCCTGCTGTGAAAATTCAAATCATGATTCCCTCCACCATCGCTTGGAAGGTTTCTGGTTTAATTCCAGGGGAAAAAGTACCCGGAACCTTCTGGTGGAAGCAGACATTTTGCAAAATCATATGAGTAAGATAAAAACAATGTAGGTCATCATTCTGCTATAAAACAGAAACAAAAATTTAAAACATTATAGGAGAATTCTGTTTTATCTAAACTTGGACCACATTTTTATACTCCTTCATAGTAAAATGTTAGTAAACTGTTACCATAAAATTTTATTTGAAACTAATATGTAAGTTTCAGACGCTTGCAGGTGCAAGTTTATGCACAGGATTGTGCTTTGTCTGTGCACTTCTCTTTGACGTGTGCGCTGTGAATTGCTGAACATTCAACATCCAACCTGCTGAGTAAAGAGTTAATACTGAAATACACTGACTGTGTGACATGTTTATTCAATTAATGTATTTATATTATTTTGAACAAGGGTAGTTTAGCTGAAATGTTGGTAAAGATCCCAAATTACACAGGAAGTATGAACGGTCAAATAATATAAAAATAATCACATTGTATAAATAATTTCACATCGTTGCTTTGCCATGCTAGTGTCATGGCTTTGTCCACCAATTTAGTTCACATTGAAAAATCCCTAAAATTGACTTTAATCCTGTTGACTATGGTCATTTCATTCACTTTTCCACCAAACTGACATTTATACCTTTCAGTGAATTACATCACATTTTGTTGATCCACATGTTATGTTCCACATCATTATGTTATCAAATGTTACACAGGTTGCGATGCCAGTTACGTTATGAATATATGAAAGTTAAGAATGTTATATTTGGACACACAAATGATGACAAACAATAAAAATAGGCCCAACTTAACTTTTTTTTATTTTATTACTTATAAAAACAACAAGCATACATCTCCTGACAGCTGCCGGCAATATCTTTTTTTGTTGTCATGTTTTCTGAAGCCTCCACTCCAGAGATACTGTGGAGATGAAAAGGATATTATAAACCACTTGACTACAGGACTGGACACCTGTTCTGAGAGACAATCATGTCCCCAACACAACCAACAAACACATGGCTCCAGACTGGCTTAGAGGAAGTGAAGAAGGAATGTGAACGTGCCTGATCTCCACAGGGAAAGATGGCATTAGGGTTCCCCTCTGCATACAGTGTGTACAGGAGGTCATGTGTATTGAGTGTCTGCTTGATAAACACACAGATGCAGAGGGGATATAGTGTCTCCCGAATGAGCGCATATAGTGCAGTAAGTGAGAGGGTGTCAACGTGTGTACACGCGTACAGTGAGGGCAAGAGGTGAGAGACCACTCACTCACTCACGTGCTCCACACACAGCCGGACAGCCACATTCACAGGCCTGTTTGCACCAAAACAAAGCACACACAAAGGCACATACAGCTGCTGGGATGAAAGGAGGCAACAATTCACACACAGAAAAGTGTCCTGTGGAAACACAAGCATGGAGAGCCTTTGATCTGTTGAGAAGTTCCACCAGAGGACTATCTGCCGCAATCTGTCATCAACAAACGCAAACCACAGCCATGTTTGAGTACATGGAATGACACAATGAGAGCGTCATCTCCTGAGGTAATGGATAGAAAAAATCACATCAAACACAAGAGGAGAAACAAACAGGGTTCTCTAGGCTCCTCTTCACTAGTGGTCAGTCAATCTCCTTCAAATTTAAATTAGACCCTCAGAGAATAAACACACACTTGGGCACACACAGAAACACATGTAAACAAACTTAAAAGTCACGTGGATCTTCTGTCTATGAATCTGACAACAAAATGAGCACAAGAGCAAGTGTTGAATCTCTAAATAGAGGTGAACTAACGCAGCTACAACTGCTACTCTAAATATTCAGAATATTTCACCAGAATTATGACTTTATTCAGAGGCTTCTCGATTAAATGAGCTCAGTTCCATGTGAATGAAATATTCAAAGAGAGCATGCATATTGAGATTAGCTTTAACCATATCACTGACACTAGGATTCATCAGTAATACTGTTTTATGAGCAGTGCCACAGAGTCATATCAACGCTGCTGAGAGCTGCTTATGCAACATAAAACTCTTGTTTTATTTGGCAGATGCTTTTGTCCGAAGTAGGTACAAAAAAAATAGGTACAATTTAAGATAAATGTCACAAATACAAATTTCTCATGACAAAATAACCTAAACTGAAAACCTGATCTTTTTGAGAAAAAACTGTGTGTTCATAAAGATCATGTCTACATACAGTATATCATGTACTATAGCTCTATTATATGACACTATATGACAAAGCTCACACACAAAAGCCTAAAAAGCACTTGAGTATAAAAAAGATTTCCTCACCATGGCTGCATTTCCAGAATCTGTCTACTGAGACAAGAGAGCAACACGACAGGAGGAGAGGGCTTTAGCGGTGAAACAGGAGAGGCTTGAAATTAAAGAGCAGTGTTTCATCTCTCAGCGTGTCTGTCTCAGCTCTGTCACATATAATGGGAGGGGTCAGCCCTCAGCACAGAGGGGACTGTCCTCTTCTGTCAACCCCTGGTTTCATCTAGTGCTAAAGCATAACTGTGCCCGCCTGCAGTGTGAGCCGCCTGTCAAGCTCAAGGCCCCAGAGAGGGTTATCAGACCCCCGGTCCGCCTGCTGCTCCTGGAGCCAGCTCGGCTTCCCCACAGAGGAGAGGAAGAACAGCCGCAATCGCTGCAGCCACTGCACCTAAATATGGCCTGACACTGATAGGGTTACCCTGAGGCAGAGTGTTTTTTTATCCATAATCTGGGGCATTTAAAAAAATGAATAAAGCTACAAGATTTTCCTGCAGATTGCCCAAACAAATCAGATGAAATGCTGCAACAAATGTTTCTAATATTAAGTGCAATCACAATATTACAAAAATATATAAAAATAAATATTTTCCGGCCAGTTTGACACTGTTGTAGCACTGTGACGTTAGGTATTACATGAAATTCTTATAACATAATAATATATCTCTCTAATTCCCCTATATGTGATCTGGGACTCTACTATTGACACGCAAAAGCAGATTCTTCCTCACTATTATATCAGCCTGTCATTTCACTTTTAGCAATGTGATGACAGCTAAGGAGCTGGAGTACGTGCAAATTATTGACATCAGAAATGGTTACTTTTGCAAAGCCTGCCATATCTCACAGTGTCATGAATCAATACTTTCAGGGCTTCTTCTTGTCACGGCAACTTACAATCATGTCAGTCTGTCTACACGGCTTAGACACAGATCACCTCCTGTGGCAGAATCTGCATAATCACAAGTGAATCCAATAGCTAATGAACAGCAGCATAATTGACACTCCATTATGGCAGTCTATCCTAAGCTATCAGTTTCTGTCACTGTCAGGCTGGAGCTGTACTGTATTTAGTTAGTTCTGTTTCGATGGTTATTAATAACTGCATACTATTAAACAACATGACCATCCTTCAAGAAACATGAATTGATCAAGTGTTGCTGTTGCTTTCGCAAAGGATCCCGTCTCCTCATTAGGTGAACCTGAGTTCCGTCCTGCTTCTCATTATTGCCAGAAGGGATAAAACAACACAAACATACAAATAATGAGCCTTACAAGGCAGTGTCTCTGAACTGTCAATTGTTGTCTCCCAAGTGAGAGCTGGTTCCAGACACACAGTGACACTGTCTGAGCCTGTATTTATGTTGGTTTTAGTGAGCATGGGGACAGTGTGGCCCAGGCCCATATACTGTACACTTGTCATTTAGATTTTACTTTTGTCTCTAAACTGTCATATAACACTAAAAATGCCCTTTATAATGGAGTCTTGTGTGATGAAATATATGATAAAATGTACATGACCTCGACTGCAATCTGACCTTCTTCATCTTATTGATTTCATACAGTGACTATAATAAAAAAACTCTATCTGGCTTTGGGTAACATGTTGCAGTGCTGTTTTCAATTAACGATACAGTTTGACTTCCCCAGAGTGTTTATTCCTCTGGATTCAGCACTAGATATTTCTGGTCATTTGCCTTGCTTTGCCTTACAATAGCATGCTTCTTATTATTAGAGAGCTTCTATTAGGACCATATATCATTCTGAATGGCTTTTTGGCATGGTGGAGAATACACTTTGGCAGGGTATTAACTCCAGCTTTTATCCTATCCCTCTTACTGGATGAAGGTCACTCTATCTGCAAAATGACTTTCCTCTCTTCTCTTTCATCCCTGCTTTCCTCCCATCCTCCACACCAGGGCATGAGTCAGAGAATCTGACACCTCAGACGAGAGGAGAGGAGAACTATAGAGAGAGAGACAAACTGGGAGAGAAAGACGTAGAGATGGGGACAGTTGAGAGGAAGAAACATGAGTTGATCAATATTTCTAAGAAAAGAGTAACCTGAGAAGTTGTGGACTGACCTTGGTCCCCTGATGTAGTTGCTGTATTAAAACAGCAATTAAATCAATCAGTGCCCAGATGGTGCTCGAGTCCTCGCTCAGACACACTATCTTTTTAAGCAGCGCACAGTACGTCTGCAAAATCACTGTTTACAGTATCCATAGGTTTAAGTTAGCTGAGCTGAAGGAGTGTTGTTTGGTATACAACAGCCTCATGCACAGTGAGCTGAAACTACATATTACATAAGCTTCACAACAAACTGAGCTCAATCCCAAAAATAGTGCAGTCCCTGTTAAATATTTCAGGCACTCAGCAGCTGAAGGG
>OMLM01008925.1:44510-73977 GCA_900302695.1 Helostoma temminkii | reverse complement strand
AAGGGGGGGGGGGGTAAAGTGCTTCTCTCCTTGGTCGCAATACAAAAACACACACATACACTTATGCAGATAGCCAATTGAAAGAAAAACCTCCATTTAGTGTAGTGGAGAGCAAAGAGGATTACTGTCACGAAGGTAGTCTTTTAGCTTATTCGTCTTATATACAGCATTTGCTCCCAAGGGTGGCGTAGCTTACACCTCTTCTAATTTCTTTAGTCACTTTCTGTACATTCTGGATAGACTGCATGAAAGCTGCTCTTTCAGGGTAACTTCTGAACTAAATAAATCAAGCTCATGGGACTCTTTACAAGACACAACAGGCGAGTCATGTGGCCTGCTGGGTTAATCTTCGGAGCTTCACACAGTGCTATCTTTTCATAGTAGGGACAGCCCGCAGCTCTGTCAGCCACTTGGACAGTCTTAGGAACAGCAGCAAGGGTCACATTGTGTGTCAGAAGAAAGACTCTTTTCATAGCAGAACAAGAAGAAATCTACTTTGTTTATTTTCATGGAATCTGCCATTTCACAAATTAACATCTGTTCATGTGATACTGTATCATACCTTTCTTGTACAACATAGCTGACTTCATGGTAAAGCGTAATAACAATAATAAATGCACTGCAAAAGTCTATTTCGACTGACACGGCTCGAGAAAGTGAGCCTCAAGAGTCCATAGTTATTAGATGGCGACAAACACAGGTTAATTGCTGAAATGCAGGCTAATTGCTGCAGGAAATTTATCTCAAATGCTGGAGAGAAAATTAATATGTATCATAACAATGCTCCTCTGACAACAAACAACAAAATGAATGGCGAGTGAAGATGATGATGAGGCTGCTTTATGAAACGCTAAAGCACTAGTTATTACAAAAACAAGAAAAAGAAAACTTATTTCCACATTTGGAAAACATATTTTGAATATCTAACATGATCTCATGAAGTCAAAATTTACGCAAACCCTAACACGGTGTTTATATGATGCTCTGACATAAGCATATGAAAACTGCTTGCATTGTTTTGGTGGAAGGAATCAGGTCTATGAATATGTTTTTGAGTGCTGTTTTGAGTTTTGATAAAGTAGTTAACTGTTTTGCAGTTTGTATTTAGAGTTTTGAGAAATTCAGCCATCATTTCTGGAAACGTGTTTAAATGTTTAGGAAACACTGTTATGGCTAAATTACTGAGGAAAGCTCTTCTTGGATTTTTCTGATCAGTACAAGGTGAGTGAATATCCATGGTCTCTCTCTGCAGAACTGTTAAATAGGGTAAAGCTGATGCACTTTGCTGTATTTGCTTGACAACTGCAAAATAAAACTAAGCATTGTGCCTGTTTTTCTCCCCATTCAGTCTGCAAGAACAGCATCTTAGTAGATGAGAGGGATTATTGGCAGTTCCCAGACGTTGGAGCAGCACGTGTCAGGTCTGGCTTCTGTTATTTATGAAGCCTCTCAGCCCCAGCCCTCACTCTGCAGCAGAGATGCAGGTGGGGTTTCATTATTGAAGATGCTCTTCCACTTCTTATTAGATCTCTGACTCTCAGAGTGCATTAAGGAATTGCATTTGGACAGAGAGTCAGCAATACATGATGGTCTGTCTTTGTACCCCCTGGAGTGTGTGCCTCTCACATCAGCCAAATTGTACTTTATGTCCTATTCCCTTTCCTCAGATCTTGAGAAATAAATATGGTATTTACACTCAAGCAGGCGCCCCTTCACCACATGCACACAGAAACAAGAAATTTCTACCCCTTATTGATCTCTGTTATGCGCTTGGGAAGATAAACCTGAATTAAGTTCTCCCACCTCTTAGTAAAACAGTCATATAATGCATTACAGCCACAAACAGATTATGGTCACACCTTACGTCATGTGCAATTCTACAACTGTGTCCCATTTCCCCCGACTTTTTGTTTGAGCAGATTCACATGAGGCGTGCACATACAAGATTCATGAGAATCTTCAGGCAGCAAGGGCCACGTTTTCCTTTATCAATCTGTCGGTCCACTCTCATATGTTTTCAATTGGTTCTGATGTACTGACAAGTCTAGATGACTAGAATCTAGAAGATGAGCTTATTTCATGTGGGTCTGCAGTGCTAATTTTATTAATTTAATCTAATGGTATGAAATGTGTGTTAATAAAAATGTAAGTATTGACAGATATTTCCATTCCAGCTATTACAACCAGAGGTGAACAAACAGGAAACCCACAATATATTTAATTAAAATGTAGACAAATGTGCCATTTTTGCTAAACAAAAAAATATCACACTAATTGTATTTACTGGCTGCAAATTGAAGCCACAAAACAATGTAGAAATATCTAGAAACTGTGAGACCAGAAGGACAAATTAATAGAACTGTGTACTACAGAGTGTGTGTTGTAGCAATGTACTACAGTAAACTACAGTTTACTAAATGTGACTAGAGATTATTAAACTCAGTGGTAGAATTAAGGGAATTAAGAGAACATGTTCAGCTTGAATACATCTTCACAGAATTTTGGTTTTCATTTGGGTGTGCTTATCAAGACAGTTTTCTATCCAGCCTATAAAACTAATGCAATTACGCATCTTGGTGAATAATGGTGCTGTCACACACGCTCGCTGCCTCAGCACCAAGCAGGCGCCCACAGTACTGGACTTGTTGAGAATGATCTTTGTGTTCAGGACTGGCCTGGCCAACGGGGTCCACCTCTATTATCACAAAACCGTCCACACACAAGACATCTATTGTCTCCACGGTCTCACGGTGTCCCCTGCTCATCTGGAGACTTTCTGCCATATGCCGGATTTAACAACCCTTTTAGTTTATGGCTTCATTAATTCGCCTCCAAGGCATGAATCTAGTGAATGACTTCATCCTATAGGCTACTCTATTCTACTCATATGAGTGGGTGCAAGTATAAACATTAGAGAAAAAATAAATGTGTAATATTATGTTTCTGCCTTTATTTCGGTGAATGTTATGTAGAGTTTAAAACGTGTCTGTCTGCTTACTGCAAATTTAGTCCTAAGACACTACGTTTGACAGACGATGGGGATAAAGCCAAGCACCTAGTGGACAGAGCGGCTTCAAGTTGGAGAGCTGGAAACATTCAGTCCATAAATGATGAAAATCGCTTACCTGTGTTCATGTAGTAGGTCGCAGCCTGCAGTTCTCACTAAAGTATCCCCATGGATCTGTGTTGGCCGTGTTTTGTATCCACATAGAGCCCAATGACACGAATGTGTTGTGCGTACTGTCCTCCCGGTGTGTCAGCAGAGCGGAGTGCAGAGCGCCTGTGCGCTGTAGAGGGTAGAGAGACAGAGAGAGAGAGCGAGAGAGAGAGATGCAGGCGGGGACCACCCCGCTCACGCTGATCACCATCAACCAAGGCAGCCCGTGGGAGAGAGCCGAGTGCTCTCTGGGTAAAAAAAATGCTTTGGCTCAGCTACCGTCAAGCCTCCAGTGTGTTTGTATCCCTGCCTCGGCTGGTGTGGCGTGATCCTTCCTGTCCCCACAGGACCTCTGATGGGAGCTCAGCGCGCTTCTCCCCGTGCATCTCACCTCAGATTGACACATCCAGGAGCTTCTGCGCGGTGTGAAACCACAGCTCGACCGGGGAGTTGGATTTGCTGAATCAGTCACACTGTTGTGGAATATCCTGTTTTAGCTTTTCTTAGTTATATTATCATAGCAAGTGTTTTCTATGCGCATGAGAAGTTCCGAAATGTATTTTAAAGCCTACATGCCAAATCATATTTTTTACACAATGTATTTTAATGTACACTTTATTTAGTGCTATTAATATCCCTGTAGAAGTCAGATTGCACAGCTATGATATATTGTCACAGGCTTCTTTGTCAGGCGATATGGCAATACAACCCTTCTAATAGGAATCTTGAGCCATATGTGAATTTCTTTTGAAGTTTTTGGTGAGAATTGGATCATTAACTTTCTCTCATACAGCGCCATCTAGTGCACTTACATTAATATCGCAATTTGTCAATCACACCAGGGAGCATCCAAGCATCCAACTAAACATGACTGTCCATCCATTTTCTGTACTCTTACTTTATACGGGGTCTGGATTAATGTGAACTGTAATAGATCACTGACATTTTTCCGGATGTTCTTAACAAGTGACATATTGAGAAATGTGAAATAAACTGAAATATTAAAGGGTGAGAAAAGCACCCATGATGAATTTTATCTCTCACCGCTGCTGTGTGGAAAAGGGGGCGTCTATTTAAGTTGATCTCCATTTATAATCTCAGTTGTTGCTCAGATACCTGTCATGAAAACAAAATAATAAGAGAAATAATAAGAGGATGATGTTTGTAAAATAATATTTTTATTTCACACAGGCACTCCATAAATCCTATGTTAATCCCTACCTGACATTTTACTTTTGTGGTCTTGTCTGTCTGAAGTTGACATTTTCTCAGTCAAAACAGAGCAGAGAGGTAACATAAAATTAATATTTACCACAGATACAATCAGACAATTTGTCAAGGTTAGTAGCTGTTTATTTCCCAAATTCATTATGAGAATTATGAGCAGGGGAGTTTGTGTGTTTCAGCACATTTTAAACACTCACATACAGAATCACTTATTCAGATTAAAGACACACAGTTATTGGACATGATTAATGCAATTCTAACTAAAGACAGTGCCACTTTAGAAGAGAGCCATATTAGACCTTAACCTTGAGGGAAGACATATTAGAGCAAATATGTTGACATAGAAACATAACTTTGAAGCAACAATAGGTTGAGAATAATATGGGGTGTTATTTTTTAATCTGTCAACCATGCAGAGAAAACCCTGAGAGTTACTACATAATGGCATCCTATAAATCAAGCACTTATGCGTGTAAAACCCGTTACTGCATAACTTGCAGTAGTCCATCTGGTTTACTGACAAAGTAAGATGTTGTTTTACAAACAGTAGGAGGTGCTGTGTGATTTCTAATCCATCTTGTTGAGACAGGGTGGGGAAAAAACTCAAGCCACCACTAGGGGTGTGTGACTCAGACCACCGCCAGCCATCAGTCATAGTGATATGGCTTTTAAACAGCTGAGGTGCACTGTCGGATGTGCCACAGCAATCAACTGGGAGAGGGATTTGTGATCACATCAATACACTCCCCATATACAATGCAGGGCAATAATAAACACAGTCAGATGTGCACTGAATCACAGCTGGACAAGTTGACAAAGCTGCATTGGGTGTGGGACTTCTTAGAAATTAATCAGACTTCCACGCTGCTATAAGTGTGTGTAAGTGCAGGTTGGTGTGTGTGTGTAGATGCTAGCTGTACCAGAATTTAAGGTGTGAGGGAAAGAGGGAGAAATACATGCTAATTTTAGTTTGATTTTATTTAAGTTCATCTTTAATGAACAGCCACACTCTGAGGATCAGTATTCAGATCATCCGCATGTGTTTTACATAATTTCTAAAATAAAATAGAGCTGAATGGATGAAAGTCATATAGTGATGTCATTCACAAAGCACTGGTTGTAAATCAGCCATGGTATACTGGCTGCCATTTGCTTTGACAAACACAATGTATATCATCCCTGCTTGTCTGGGAGCATTCAAGCCTAACAAATACCCCTCATACTAAATGGCACTGAAACAACAAGAGATGACACGGGGGAAACAACTACAATTACTCAGCCATAGAACATCTCTCTTCTTCTATCCAAACCTCTCATGCAGAAACAAACATGGCTTAACATCCTGCATCAAATTTCACAGCATTCTCAACTTTGTCCTGACAAACAGTGATTGAAGATATATGGGGGGTGAGTGAAACGTTATTCTGCTTTTGTCAGCTTCCACATACCAGAACTCACAATAGGTCCACCTTTATTAAAACAACTTCTGCTGTTGCTTGATCTTCTTGAAAGCTGAACTTGTCTTTGATTCCCTCTCAAGCAAGGAGCAATGGTTTGACACTTCTTTTTTGATATTTATTTATCAAACATGAAAGCAATCTCTAGAACAAACTTAAAAATAACTTTGTTCATAATTCATATAAGGTCTTAGTGCCAAATGTCCCTATTTACAAAATGAAAGCAAGCCACATATAAAATACATACATGAACATATGCATAGTTAACATCTCTGTGTCAATAATTTACATTTAGATGCAGAAAGGTGATATATGAAAAGCTCATTTCCATATCCTCTTTAGTCCTTTGAAGATTTCTGGCTTTGAAGCAAGTATATTATTTGTACAGCAGAGGCAGAACATACTGGAGTTGGAAAGGCTTGCTAATAGGAGATTTAATATTAAATAGCTTACAGAACAAGGATTATGTTTGCTGTGCTCTGTAAATGTTGTTGTCTCAATAAGAACTGGCACTTAGGATGAAAAGCTACCATGTGATTCAGTATTTGTTTACTTCTTTTAGATGTCATGAAGACTGCCATAATTAAATTTCACCCATTTCCCTCACTGGTGATAACTTTAGTTACTAATTACTTTGCATATTCAGTAAAATGTAACTAAAAGTACACAGTAAAAGATCTGAATAGCTCTTTCAATGATGGTCACAGGAAATCCACAGAACACTGATGGCCAAGTAAAGTCATTTAATTGAACTTGACAGGGACATAAATTTGAAAAGATAAAATATGTCAACATGGGAATCTAATCTACTTAAGTCCTTACATCATCTAATTTCTAAGGAGCAGCGGTGGCCTAGTTGTTACATAGACAGTGAGGTCAAAGGTCAGATCTCAGCGATGTCCAGTAAAATGCAAAGTGAAGTAAAATCTGGAAAGTGAATTGTAAAATGCTCTCTCCTCTCAACTATTATCAATGTGTCCCTGTACAAAGCTTGCTTTCTCAAGATTGCATGCGCACAGCTTAAAGGCTTATGTAGAGCTACCTGCACTTTGAAACCACGGAAAGCAAATTATTTGCAAAAAATATAGAACTGCACATAGAGCTAGCAACCAAAGCACAGAGCTGTGCAAAAGTCTTAGGCCACCATTACATTTGTTGTTTTGTCAATACTACTGGGACCTATATTTATTTCTTAATCACTTTATTAGAACAGAAACATAACTAGAAAGTATGGGAAATATATATATGTTTAAGGTGATGTTGCATGGTTTCATCACTGACTGCATGATTGAGTACACTCTCCACATACTGTATCTGCTATGTTTTGTTATGTTATGTTATGTTATGGCACTCAAAAAATTCTTAATGTAAACCTATTCACTGTGTGTGGATGTGAGTCTGTAACTTAGGTTTATAGAGACTGGTCATTATTAAATTTCTCTTTCTTTTAATAATAATATCTGTCCTATTACACCTCAGGATAAAGAGGCTTTGTTCAAAATGGCGTTTTTATCGATAACAAGACCAAGCCAAGGCCCTCAGTTGTAGGCCACAGCCTTAATACAGCTGCTGTAAAATAACCTGAGGATGAGATCATGGCAGATGTGAGAGGAAGTTCTCCTCTAGGCTATGTCTTGAACAGGCCAAAGGATACTGTGTCATCCTCAGCTGCACAAATATGCAATGTAGGCAACATTACGAGGGTATAGTTCCTAGTACTGTGGTTGGAAACAGCCTGTGGGCTGGAATGTGATCTCATAAGAATAGAGAAATAAGTAGAAAATTCTGGCATTCATTTCAAAGAAAGGTAAAACGAGAGAACAGGTACATATCTGTGAAGTGAAAATAACAATGTAAAGGAATAAATCTTTTAAATTCTGCATTGTTAAAGTTCTTCAAAATGCTGTTGATTAAATATAGCAGATTGTATTACATAAATTTTAATTACTTTGTTTTTTTAAGTAACTTAATGATAACTTCCTGTCCCAGGACCCCATCAAAGCTCTAGGCTGTAACTTCAGAAACAGGGCTATCTGCTGAGGCTCATGTATCAGGTATGAATAGTGCCTTCAAACAGCTTTTGATCTTGAAAACGCACAGACGTGCTAGGAAGACAGATAAAAAGACCTGTGCCTGAGCACAATACTGTGCTTGTGCACAAATTCACCATAGTGCAACAACACTACACCAGTATTCACAACACTGATCCTTGTATCTTGGCAAGTATTGAAAATCAACAGTTGAACCATAAAATATTGGTGTTGAAATGAATGTTTATACTATAATTATCAGTAACATTTGCAACTTCGAATAACATCCACACAGGGCGGTCGCTATTGACGACGAAGGACAAATCTTTTATGCCACGTCAGACTTTTATTGGTGCAGATGGTGTGCAGCGAAAAATGTCTGATATAATAGATAAATGCTAAAGTTTTTGTAACTATGGAGGCAACAAAATGACAGTAGTTACCAAAAAACATTTTGTTACAGAGCCAGTTTGTGCCCTGGGCCTTAGTTATTAAAACCATTGTTTGTTCCTCGATTTTTACTGTTTATTGCCACATGCTGTCTTTCCACTATATGCATTTATATCACAAGCAAGCCACAGCAGCAAAGTTGTATGTAAAAAGCTGAACTGAGGATTAGGGATAGGTATTAAGCCTCATATTTTTTGTCACAGCTGATATTTTGCAGTAGTTGCGAGTGTCAAAAACTGCCAAGTTGTCAGATAGACATGGATTTAAATAATACTTTTGTTGTACAATATTTTATTCAGGAATTTAGTGAACATTTTATTATTTTATTTAGCTTTAAATGTATACTATATTATGTTATAGATGTATTAGTATTTTTTGGTTGATTATTGGCTAAGGTTTGGTATTTCTTTCTGAGAGAATAGCAAGTCTCTCCACAGAAAAGGTGGACACCTCCCACTATAACCCACTAACTTAATGTTTAGGGGCAGATTCATGGATGCATTATTTTCCATGTCTGGTTGGAGGTTTAATATGACAATTCCACCATTTTCATCCTGGACACACATTAACTGTAGAATATACAAAGGTCTCTGCACCCGCATTACCTTTCTGCTTGGAACTATAATTATTTGCTTTCTATACTGCAGCATAAAAACAGGAGGTTTATTGACAGCAATGATTTACATCTGAAAGAATAACACAATCCAGATAGAGCAAATACATTGTGGTTTACATTCTATAACAACAAGCCTGAGTCGGAGGGAATAAAGGGAAAAAGATCCTCAAGGTTTTGTTTGTCTTCACATGTCTATACACATTCCAGGAATGTGGAGAATGGCAAGCAAGTGACAAGAGCGGCCTTGTATTTGTAGGTCTAGCTCCTGCCTACCCTGTATATTAGCCTTTTATCTGTTAAATGAGACAGTGCTGATGGATTTGGATAACAGGACTTTGGCATCAGCGCCATGCTCCCTACACTGAGAGCTCTGCTGTATCACAGAGAGTCCCTGTGTGAGCCCAGCATAGCAGCACAGACAGCCTTGGACCAAGCAGTGGGTGGATATGGGCAGCCACATAATAGGTAGCTTCAGACTCTGCCATTTCTTCTTCTTGAATGGCACTGATGTTTTTTCCTGTTCGTCTCTTACCATAGATATGACTGTACCATTGAATTTTGAGTGATAAGCCCAAGAGTCTAGATTCAATTCACACTCTCCCACATATCACCTGGACGGATGTGTGGCTGTGACTCCCGCAGCCGTTGACTCATACCATCTCAGTCTCATCTCAGTGTTACCATGTGACTCGCCAGGCAATAAAGCAGACTGAGATGCATCCACCAACTCTGACTCATTATTTGATCTGGCTCGTAGTATCCCTCATCCTGAGCTGGAATAGATAAGCGGCATTAAGTGCACACCTGGGACCTGATGTAAGGTCTCCTCACTTTTTCCCTACTTCCAGTCCTCCCTAAACCCAGGGGCTCAACCAGATATTAAGCAAGCATGCTGCTCCACATATTTGGCAGCCCAAGCAGACTTTCTGAGACAGAGTTGCTTGCCACATTAGGCCTGAGTGCCAGTCACCATCAGGTCCAATGGACAAAACTGGAACACATTCCTGAGACCTTACACGTTCTTGCTAGTTAATAAATCTCTTGGCCTGCCAAGGACAGAAAACACAGGAAGGTGATGATTATCTAGACCAGAGAGGTAACAAGAGAGGGCACAGAGTCAGGTTACACTAGACATGCTTGTCACTGTGCACAGATTGGAGTCTCCCAGATATATAGGCCACACAGTGCAGGTCTGACATCTTATCTTACCTAGAGGGACTATATGAAATAACAAGCCAGAACAAGCAGCTCTGTGAGGCTGTACTTAGGCACAGTGGTGCTTTGAGTTAACATCAGCATGCTAACATGCTCACAGTGACAATACTAATTTTCCATATTATTTATCCTGTTCATCATTTTAGTTTTTCTTAGAAGCATGTTAACATTTGCTGATACTGCTTGGGATGATGGTAATATCAACAATGGCGTGAATGTCTGAATCAAATATTATTCACTCGAAATCACGTCAACCAAACTGTGGCGTTAACGGGAAAGTAAGAGGAGGTTGAAAGTCATAAGAAGTCATTTTATGAGCAACATGAATGTCTGTACAAATCAACTTATTAAGCACTATTTAGTCTGGACCTGCAGTAAGTGATGTCAGTTGAACCGACAACACCATCACACAGACCATTATAATCATTATAACTCTAATAAATATTTAATTTAAATTATTTGTTATATTCACAGCTAAGCGATCTCTACAGTCAGATCATAGCCGTTAGACATGCTAGCTTGGTACTGTAACTAAACTGGTCTGAATAAGAGTTTGGCTTAATGATGTTACGACACTGTTGGATTGAATTAAAGACATTTCATGTGACTGCTAAAGAGGTGAAGTACACATTTACAGACAACTGATGGACTACTCTACCCCTGGGTTTTATTGGACTTCTTTTCTTCATTGGGGTCATACTCTGGTTAAGCCATGCTGATTTCAGTATTTTCTAATGTCTTCTTGATGTGTTTCAGACTAATTAGGGCTGTTTGCCTCTGATAACAGAACTGTTACCCCAGTACAGAGCCCATGTGGGGCTTTTCTTCAGATTGCCATTTAACATGAGTTATCATCAAGAGCTGCGTGTTTACCCTGTAATAGAGTAGCCTGACCTGCCACTGGTCGAACATACACAGCTGCTAATGACCATTCCCCAGTAATTGCCTTCGGAGTCTCTGATGGTGGATTAATTATGCAGTGTAATTGCAAATGATCAGCTAACTTGCGTCACCAAGACTTGGAATTAATTGACACTGAGATACATGTAAATATGACAAGATGAAATTTATAAATCCCAGCTTTCTTTTTAGTAAGACATACTATTTGGTAAATAAGCATTGTATTTTAACATAAAGTTAAAGATAAGGTCACACGATGGTGACTGTAGCTCTTGGAAAATTGTATTTGTGCTGAGCAGTGAAAACAGAGACCAGAGGGCAGCTACAAACAGGAACTGTATACAGGTCTATGTACTGTGCTGCAAGGAAATCCTCCTTCCTCCTGTTCTATTATCAGCTCAACATAACAAATGAAGGCATAAGCAGACACCCACTGCAGACTAAAACTGAAACTTCTAAAAGGTAAATAATGTATTTTTGTAGCGTTCTTTAAAGCATTTCAGGTACTGATATTGATTAAATGATCCAATGAAATACTGTAGCCTTGCACCTTTTCATGTCATAACTATATAACAATAACTATTTAAAAAAAAAAAGACATTTTAAATTATGACTATAAAAAAGTTATGTTGGAAAGGAGAGATGTGTGAAAACAACATTTCAAAATTAGAAAGATTCTTTCCATTTGTTATTGACTGAAACAGATTGTCTGAAGTAATCTAACATTGTGAGAGAGGGGGAAGATTGGCTCCACCGAGGGTCTCACTACTCAGCCAACCCCCACAGCGGTCCAACAGTCTGCACAGAATAACCCTTCTAATAAGTCACTTGGAAGAAAATGTGGGGAGTCAGCTGATTCTTAATCCACTCTCTTTCTTGCTCTGTGCTCACACATCAAGAATCAGATTGATATGTGCAATCACATGAGAGCTCCTCTGCGGTAGGGGCATCATGGTCTAGTAGGTCTGCAGGTGTTGTTGTGTACATTTTTAGCAAAAATAAGAGCTGGGCGATGCATTTGTAATGGAAATGCATTGTCCATAATATGTATGCCTCCACGGTAAACAATAGAATAAGAGAACAGCAGCTGCTAGGAAATGCATGTATTCTTTTCAGCCGACAGTTTTACAATTTGCATATTGTGCCTGTGCTGATTGTGAATTCACAAGATTTTGAAATAATTGAGAGACAATTTAAAATAGGTTCTCATTACTCTGGACTGTAAAATGCAAATGTAATCTATGAATAACAAAATGAAATGATAAATTTCATAATTACATTTGGTACTATTAAAAATCTTTACATGTACTTGGAAGGGGCGGCACAGTGGTGCAGTGGTTAGCACTGTCGCCTCACAGCAAGAAGGCTGGGGTTTGATTCCCGGGGTCGGCCAGGGTCTTTCTGTGTGGAGTTTGCATGTTATCCCTATGTTTGCGTGGGTTCCCTCCAGGCACTCCAGCTTCCTCCCACAGTCCAAAGACCTGCAGTCAGGTTAACTGGGGACTCTAAATTACCCATAGGTGTGATTGAGAGTGTGAATGAATATGTGGCCCTGCGATAGAGTGGCGACCTGTCCAGGGTGTACCCCGCCTCTCGCCCCATGACAGCTGGGATAGGCTCCAGCACACCTGTGACTAAGCAGTATAGAAAATGGATGTACATGGAAACAAATACTGAACTGAATTCATCACCTCTGCATGTTCATTTTGAACAGAATGTTAATTTAGATACTCAGAGTCCATTTTTTTGTCTCAAGTCTGCATTGAGATCCCACATGCATGTTTTTCCCCTCATACTGTCGCTTTACAGGGGTGAACAAAGAGTCAGGGGATTCAGATGATTGACAGGCCTATAAACTATTACAGACAGGCTCTGTTTCTCTGTCTTAAATCCAAATCATACTTACCAAGGCTTTTATTACTGTATAAAGAACCTTTCTTTGTTGCTATGAACATCAACTGAATTTTGCGCAAATATATTCATAGTTAATAGTTTTTGATAATGCACAGGTCTGATGATAGCACTACATAAATGGCACCACATTTCATGCAAATAGTTTCAGTTGAATGAATGACATTAATCATTTGTTGGCAAAGACAATAGAACGAAAATGGCTATTTCTACTGTTTTATTTGGCAGTATAATTACATCTTTGATTGTTCTTTCATTTCAAGTTTTTTACTGTGCTCTTCATCTTCTTCAGCACTGGCTGTCAGTCTGTTTCTCTTTCAAGTTTTGTTCCCGGTGGAGCTCATGCCCTATTTAAAGTCATAATAATGCAGGCTAATATAACAAGTCATTCATATATGTTCAAAGAGAGCTCAACAAAGAAATGCCACCTTCATTGTATCTGTTCCACCTTATAAGGCGAAGGTAGGAAGTCGTCAAGGTGAAGAAAAGTAATCTGAAGGAATCCTTTGTGATGCAGAAAGCTGGAGAGCAGGAAGTGATTTGTGCCACTGTCTGAACCACAATCCACAGACCAGTACTGACTGTTCCACTGTTCACACTAACATTAACTGATGTAACCGACAGTGATGGTATAAAATTTTATTTTACAACGTGTGTCGGGCTATAAAATATCCTTAATATCCAAAGATATTCCTTATTTCATTGATGTTTGTTTGTTCTGTTTTCTGTCATGATTCTGCCTTTCATACTGAATTTAGAAATGGGTGTGGCATATTAATGTTTTAAGATCAGATTTTCACGTGCTCCAAAAGAAAATTAGTCATTTCTGTAGTTAATCATTTCAGCACATGTCTTAGAACAAATATAACCTTTAGACTGTAAGTGGGACCCACCTAATCTTTCTAGAGTTTTTTGGCTGTATAAAGTGTGAGTGTCCCAACTTTTCAAAGTAAAAAAGTCAAATAAACATAAAAATACTATAAAACACAGATATAGAATCAGACAGATCCCATATTTAACAGTTGTTAAATTTAATTATGGGGCATCTGTGTAGGTGGAAACACCTTGATATTTCATCATAAACATTAGAAATATCCTAAACAGTCCCTGGTGATAGATGAGTGTCTTCCCTGATGGTCTAGGTTTGTACATGTGTATGGAAGGGAAGGATATGATGATAATTTTAGGGTATTTGTGTATTTCTAACTTAATATTGTGGTTTCTGTACTTTGCATGATTATCTTTGTTGCCTATACCACCCTGCATTGTTTCATCATGTACATATCTTTTGTTGGATCAAGGTCAGCTCATCATCTGTAAAGACCTCTCGGATATACTAATGACAATCATGGTTAAATAAACCCAGACTTTTAAGTCAGATAGAAAGAAAGATTTTATTTTTAAAAATCCAGAGCTTAAGAAACAACTACCAGCTTTAAACTGGCAAATATGATAATTCATGATTAAATCTGTGAGAGTGAACCTCACTACATGACGCAAATAAACGAATGAGCCGAATGAACTCATATTAAATTTTTCATGTGTTACATTTTAAAAACGCATACATAGCTTACATAAGAAATCAGTATGCTTGGCAGGGGATAAAACCATGAAGGTCATTGCCATGTCTGTTGGCTGATAGTTGCTATGCAAAGTCACAGTAGGAGGAAGCAAGGATATTAGATGTTATGTATTTATATGAGGGTCTTGTCCTCTTGATATGATTATAAGAAGGACAGATAGATTTTCAGCATATTGTCCTACATGTAGTGACACCTTGGAAACTTTTTAAAAAAAACATTTGTGGAGTTTTTACAGCAATACGGGTCACACTATTATGATCTGTATTGAATGTTGCTATTACTAACACTGGTATTGGATGTTATCAATATATGATGAAGCTGTTACAGAACTGGAACCTATGAAAGCCTGAAGGAAGCCTGAAGCTGAGCTGCTTCTCCTACAGTGGCAAGTAGCCAAAGAGTGTTCCGTGTTAACCAGAGAGCAGCTTTGCAGACCTGGTGCACTCCAGCTTTTACCTTTACTCTCACTTTCATGTCACTCGGTTTGGGACTAATTGATTCACTTCAAGGTTGGACTATGAAATGCGTGTCTCTGCGTGATCGTCACCGTCAAGTGTGGTGTTATGGCGAGGTGATTCAAAGCAACGATCAACAGTGCTACCAGTTTGTCTTTTCACCTGCATGTCTCCAAATGAAAGGGAGGAGGAGTCCTGCTGGTACACACAACTGGCCTCAACCTGTAACGCTGTAGACCTGTCTGCGAAGAGGACAGAGGCAGCTAGGGAGGGGTAGCTGCCGACAAAATTACAACATAGAGCAGTGAACTATCGGTAGACTTAACAAATCAGGGAGATATATCTTCCTTTCGCGGTGCTCTGACATCCTGCTTACTAAATGCAAAGGAAATTTCGCGTTTAATGGCATGTTGGAAGTCTCCGTGGAGCTCCCTGGGTAGAAGAGGAGACATTACGGCTCGAGTTAGCTAACGTTAGCTCAGTTAACAAGGTCAGTTTGAATATTGTGGTTTGTCTGTCTCTGTTTTAGCAGTAACACCATTAAAATGCTGTCCTCATCATGTTTGCTAACTCGGTTCACTTACAGAATTAGTGCGGGCTCTCATCCGAGAACAGGACAGGTAACAGCTAAAGCTAAATTTGTCACCAACACACTCTGTGGACGTTAGCCTGTTAGCTCGGCTCAGTCCTGTCGTTTTTACGGTGCCTTATGGTGTTCGACGTTTGAAAATGATGGGAGCTGGCTCAAGCTTCCTTGTGGAGCGTCGAAAAGCGAAATTTTATAAGAGAAACAGTGACAACGGTGTAGCCTGGCAGAGCTAACGTTAGCTACTATGTTTTTGAGAGAGCTAGGTATTTGTGTAGTGGATGCCCCAGCAGCTCGGTGCTTGTTTCCGCCTAGAATAAAACAGGTGCATCTGCGCTACCGAGGGACAGATGCAGCAGAGCAATCCACCGCTAGTTGCTGTATTTACTGTTTTCATGTTTGCATAGTTTTATGGAATAGGGACACCGCAAAGACATTATCTGCCTAGTATGTGCAGCTAAGTGATTGATCAAGGTTGTAGGTGGCGTTATCATTTACAAAGGCCTTGTGCACCGAGTCCAACAGAATCGAGGGGAACTGAAACGGGCCCAGTAGTTAGCTAACGTTTTAGTTAACGCTGTTTCGCTAGCTAGTAGATATTAAAGCTAACTGGCTAGCAAAGTGGATACTGAGGCACAAATCTCAGTCAGCCCTGAAACATTTGATTACAATATGAATCTTTGTATTGTGTATTCGGGTGTCAAAACTCCTATTAATAATGAACCACAGGATGTGCGGTTAGGTTACACTGGTTAAGACTGGTTTAATGTGACGTTATGTTAAAGTTAACGTGAAAGTGTTGAACGTTATAACCGTTAACATTAACGTTAGCTCCGGTAGCTTAGTTAACTAAAGTTAACTTTATCTTCCCATTAAACATAACTTATCGAGTAATAACTAGTGAACTTCATCAGATGGGAATGTGAATGGGTTTACAGAAGCCAAAACCGACAGAAAACACAACAATCTTTATACATTTATAGAGCATATACTTAGCGTTGCCGTTGTTACACACTTGACTCACGCTTTAAATGCCTCTAAATTCTTGAAATATACGCTGAAATGGTTTGTTGACATCCAACACGGGGTTTTAATAGCTTGCAGTTGTTTACCTGTCGCGTTAAAGGAGTTTGCTCTCAGGTCATCATGCCAGGTTAGACCTTCACTTAGCCAAGGCCGATTTTGTGTTTTCTCTGCACATATTTCATTACTTTGTTGAACAGTTTGGAGGGCAGCACAAGGGAAACATCCAATTGCAAAGCAAGCTTGTCTTGTGAAAATGTTTGTTATTCAGCTCATGCACAATCTAGAGGCTGCTGAATGTGGTACGTTAGTTCAATTGGCCCTGAGTGCCACTGTGCATCAGAGTCCTAATTATTTTTGATGGTTTTCAAGTTTTAACTACTGTTGAACTGCAGACAGCATGGATACTGTGGTTGTAAACACTTTCATCCCCCCAGCAGTACAGGCCTCGGTTTGAAATGTACAGAAATCGACCACACTCAGGCCTGTGCCGTTGTACTGTTTACCATACATGAAAAAATGTATCATAGAACCAGTGAGGTTTTTTAAAGTGCTCAGTGTGGAAAATAAGATTGTATTGCAGTCAATTCCCCAATATATATGATAAACCAACAAGCTTTACTTTAGCAGTGGGGCTTTAAACTATGTCTTACATATTTTTGCAACACTGTCACAGGTCAGCGATGTAAAGAAATTGTCATAATGATCACCGGGCACCACTGTACCCTCTATGTGAAATGTGAAATGTCATTAACAAAGGTATTTTTCCAAAAAAGTGGGTTTATATTGTATCTTCTAAGACAGTTTAATGAGCATATCAGGAGTGTCTGCCTTTTCCTTAAATGACAAGTCGTCATTATTGTTGAGGTTTATGCTACTCAGTCACATCCTGTTATGGGTGTTTCCGTTTATATTGCTGTTTTGCTCATTGATATTCTGCAAATCAACATTAAAACCTTTCATTTTTCTTTGTAAGATGTAGCTTGAATTGGCCTGTGAATTACTAACCCACTGTGAAATGAGAACATGATAGAATCTAGGACACATTGAGGAAATGTTACTTTGATGCTCACATTTTTTTTTATAATGTATGTGGCAACAGCCTGAGGTGAAGTGTAACACTCAATTTTGAATGAAATTAGTCTTATGGGCAAAGCCTATTTTCATGTTAATGCTTGTGTCTTACAACACAGATGCATGAATGAAGAGTTTGTTTTGTCTTACACTCAGCTGGCATATTATATGGCAGCCTCTACATATTCTTCTATATCCTTGTCTTAAAGAGACTACATAGTCTTTTTGTCCTTAAATTCAGAAGAAGGCTGTACAAGGGGAGAGGGGCATGGGATATAAATTCCACTGAGCTGACTCAGTAGATAAACATCCCAGATAAGGTGCATGTCTCAACCTGGTTAATGGTGAGAGACATTGCTCAGTACCCTCTGTATATTTGTGACTAGGTGGCAAAATGTCAAACTAGTTAAAAGAATAATAAATCATTTTTCAGAGCAGAGTTTAGTAATTTATCTTGTGTTGAAAATGTTCCTCCTCTGATCCATCCAGTATTCAAACTACGGATGGAGGTTACAGAAGATGTGCAGATGTGAATTGATTGCATATTATAGCTTTCACAGCTGATGGTCTAGTCACAATCAGTGTGTTTACGTAACCATGTTACAGTCAGCTTTCCTGAATAAGCTGATTTCTTAATTGCCACTTAATTTCTCCATGCAAATGGAGAAAATGGTTTACCTGATGAGTGTAGGCTCCATGTATACACATAACCAGGTTTCTAAATGGCCCTTTACAAGAGCGCATGTGCAGGACAAAGGCTGCACACACTTGCCACTCTACTACTTTAAGCAGAGAGGAGCGGCTGGCTGAAAGGAGAGGTTGATGCACAGCTCGATGCTGCCTTGTTTTTAAATCCAACCTGGTCCAAACCCACACAACTAAATGAGTCACATTTGACCATATGTTTCTTTAATTTTACAGTTTAAGCTGTGAGAGTATTGTGTCTGTCTGTGTGTCTCTGTCTTAGTGCTGTCAGGCAGCTCTGCCAACACATGAGTCAGGGCGTAGTTTCTTGTGTCTCTGTACAGGTAAAATCTGTGAACCACGCTTCCAAATTAAGGCCAAGGTAGAGGAGAGATCATTACTCATCTGCTGCTTGTATACGCAAATTTTCAGTAACCAGCTTTCTCAGGTATAAGTAAACACAGTCAGTGTCAACTTCTGTGCCAGAAATGCTACGCTTCATAACTGCAGTGGAAATTAATCATCACTTACACAGAATTTAGAAAACGGATATTACACTATATAGTTTAAAATGTTTCACTAATGGCAAATCATCTGCTGACACAGTAGAGTTTCCCAGAAAAAAAATATACTATCATATTTGCCAATTAGTACTGGGAATCTCTAGGCCCCACACGGTTCGATTTGATTAAAATTCATAGGGCTGCCATGTGATTATAAAACAATTATTGTTTTGTTTTTTTTCTCTAGATAGTGTTTTTCCTCCGTGTGAGTACTTACTTGGTACTTTCAAAGCAAAGTATTTGTAATGATCCACATCAAATTTCCATCTAATAACTTTTATCACTAAAACAAAAAGGTTAAATTTGCCGTCATTCAACCAACAGTTAAGAAAAGTGTCCCTGTAGCAGGCTGCTACTAGCATCACACATGTAGTATATTAATACAGACTTTGTCATATTCTGAATCACCAACATCCAAATTTACAGACTTCTGACCAACATCCTTCTGTCATGTGACATGACATATTCCTGGGTTTGATTCCAGGGTCGGCCAGGGTCTTTCTGTGTGGAGTTTGCATGTTCTCCCTGTGTTTGCGTGGGTTCTCTCCGGGCACTCTGGCTTCCTCCCACAGTCCAAAGACCTGCGGTCAGGTTGATTGGAGACTCTAAATTGCCCGTAGGTGTGGGTGAGAGAGTGAATGGTTGTCTTTGTCTGTATGTGGCCCTGTGATGGACTGGCGACCTGTAGCCCGCCTCTTACCTGTATGATAGCTGGGATAGACTCCAGAACTCCAGAACACCTGCGAAGCGGTTCAGAAAATGCATGCATGGATAGATGGATGATTATTCATCTGTGATAACATGCACAGTTACAGTGACATAAGATTCTGCTACAGGTTTGTTGCCCACTTTCTTCAGTGATTCCATGACTTTAGTGGATGTTGTGTTTTGATGTGCAACATAGCGCGAAAGCCTTCGTTCTCACTGACTGAATACAGAAGCAATCTTGGCAATAAAAGTTGCAAAAGAATTTATGTTCTAAATACAGAGGGTGCTGGCACGCACAACTCTGGAAAACTCTGCTGTACTTCTGAGTTACGCCTTTTGTGTTCCATCAACATTATGTTATCAGTGAGCATTTAGAAGATTGATTTGTGATATTTGTGAATCGATTCACATCTGCATCACAATGCATCTAAGAATCAACTTTTTCCCCCCACCCTTAATTAGTGTGTAGGTCTTTACATTACATTTCATTTAACAAAAAGATCTCGGTATCACTGACTGAGCTGTACACCACTATAGGGATACTGGCTCCTTAAGAGCACATAATGGATCTGAATAATGTGGGCAGTTACACTAGAAGGGAGTGAAGCAGAAGAACTATATATGAATCCATAGAAGCCAAAATTGGAAAAGTAGCTTTTAGTGATGAGATGTTTTGAAAATGTCAGAGATAATTGTTATTCAGTTGTTATTATTGGCTTTGACTAAAATAAATTGACCAAACATTCAATATATGTTCTTAAAATTTCAGAAGGAGAAAGAACTTTTTTTTGTCTGTTCTAGAAATATTAAAATTTACAGAACTAAATTGCACTTACAGAGTTGGAGACTGATGTCTTGCAAGCTTTCCAAAACACATTTCCTTCTTTTTTATCATTTATAACATGATGTTGGTGTAGGAGGTCTAAGTTTAGGGACTTTCTGATTAATTTTCTTGTTTTACACCTGTATGTGCTACTAGATAGAGATTGACACAGAATTTACTGTTAGATTTCTTCTCTTGTAATTGAGGCTGTAACTAAATATGTACAATTGATTATTTGATTAGTCTTAAAAGAGAGAGAGAGCGCTAAACTGCTCTAAAGCTGTATTTGCTCTATTTGAAGGAATACAGTTTACTGGAAGACTGTTCATTTGCATGCATGGTTGTTTTCAGTAATGACTACCTCATATTAAGCTCATTACATTTTATAGCTTATCCTGAAACAATGATGCTGAAGTCTGTTACGGCCTACATTAGACATTTTTTTGAGCGTTTGGTTTAATATGAGCAAAGACTCTAGAACAAAAGGTTGGTCTGTGTTTGATGTGTATTGTACTAATACCCTCAGCAGGAAGACTTCTCCTGCATATATTTTGGATTATACAGGTTGATGTCACAGCTTGTGCCAGTCAGGCATTAGGATTCCAGGCAATTGACTGACCCCCCTTTGCCTCTCTTGAGTGCTAGACGATTGGGGTTGGCTGGGTCAGCACAATGGAGACTGTAATTCAGACCCCCAGGGCACCTAATTAAGATCTACATCCAAGACAAACAACCTTTGACACTCATACATGTCAAGACAATCAATATTATTCAAATGTCATGACATAGAAGTGAAGATCAGTAGGAGACCCTGTTCTTTATAAAATAAAAAAATATATATTTTTTTAAAATACAAGTGTGAAATCAAAATAGAAATTGGAAATATGTTTATGTTGGTGTATTGTTGCACTGATGTTTATTTTAATTGAATCACTTTTGTCACATTCATATTTGTTTTTTCCTCACTTAGCTGGGTGACATGGCTGTCTAACAGGCTGCCAACGATCTCTTCATGGATCACAGAGGACACCAAAGAAAACCACTGCATCTGTGAGCATAGCCAATAACTAAGGAATCGGACACACAAGCATATTATCAGGCTGACTTCAGTGCCTGTGACCTCTTCAGTTGTTCATAGGCATCTGTTGGGCAGCCTGAAGGCCTCTTGCTATGCACTCTAAAAGGAGAGAAATGAGCTTCGGGGATGCTGGAAGGAGCAGGCTTCTTTTATGCAGGACTATCCCTCTGATAATAGGGCTTCTAGTGACCATGACCCAGGGGACTGTGTCAGAACTGCAAGAAACAGTGGTGGAGATCATATCTATGGAACTTGAGGCTTCCATGCAGTCCTCTGTGCTCTCTAAGCTCCAGGCTGCAGCATCTTCAATTGGTGAAGGGCCGCCTACAGCTATCCCAGATTCCTCAACAAAGAATGGGGGAGTGCACACTGGCATACCTGACTCCTCTGCGATCGTGGGCCAGGTGTTTCAGTTGAAGGTTCCACCAGGTCCTGCCAATACAAGCTGTAATGTTTATGTAAGTATATTGTAGATGTGACAAGATAAAGTCAGTAAATGTAATGTTGATCTTTTAGGTGTTATTTATTTATAATATTTGGCATCTAAAATTGAGTCCCTCATAACCTAATGGGTTGTGTTTACAAATAAAATTGTAAATAATTTAATATTGATATAGTCAGGATTAAATAAAGGCGAGAATGTGAGAGTTAGGAGGACTTGAATTCACCCAGCCCTGGTATGATTTTGAGTACTAGCTTGAGGGTTTATCGTAGACAACGTCAAATTGTTTGATTATATAATTAAAATTTTGCATAGAATGGAAACATTGAACTATACTGTGTTGTGGTCTCAGCTTAATGCAAGAATGGAAAATGTGTTTCACTGAGGATATGTGCAGGTGTTTAGACTTTGTAAATCATTTACTACCTATTTTTATTTATGTCCCTAATGGGGACTACAGTGGCAACGTTGGCCAATTTATTTCTGCTGTCACTGCGTAAGCAGATAATGCATAGTATTCATTCCTTCAATTCTGATCACTGTATCAATGTTGAATGAAGCTGACTGTTGTGCAATTTGTTCCAGTCAGACTTCTGAATGGGATGAGATTTTTACTGGTCCAAATGGTGATGCAGAATGACATCCTGTCATACAGTAATAAATCAAAATGAAGAGTGATGACTCACATAGTTGTTATTATGAATAGGAGCTCACTCTGCTTCCTCTTCATATTTGGCAAGATTTGATAAACTGAATGGAATCGGGAAGTTGTATGGTTAGTCAAAGCATTTAGCTCTTTTCAAGCTATTTCAGTGTTGCATTCATTTGTGTGGCGCTTCTTCTTCAATTCGCACTGAATTGATAATAGATGCAGTGTTTTAGTAATTTCTCAAATAAAACCAAACAAATGCTATTTGTTTCCTTTACATATTCATGTACAGCACTTTTCTCACTTTTTAAATAATTCAGTAATTTTGAGATATCACATGGGTTCTTTAATTTATATTTTGAATGGAAGTAATGAAAGGAAGTAATGTTCTGTCTTTTCATATTTAGTGTTATCTCAAAAGCATCCCTGTAGTATATAAAACAATAACCTATTATGCCTTTTCTTCCGGCAGCTGACTGAGATGGGAAAGGAAACTTTACCCTCGTGGTTATACTGGGACAAAGAAGGCTGCATTCTGAGAGGCTTGGCCCTGGAGCAGGATAAAGGTGTGTATCATATCATGGTGTCTGGAGAAGAGATAATTGAGAAGAATGGCAGCCAAATGTTCCCCAGTACAGTCTTCTCTATTGAAGTACATCCAGAAGAACGAGCTGACACTGAGCCAGCCCTGCTAACTCTACAGTCTGATATCAGTGGCCTCCAGCCTTTTACCTGTGGCTCTGAGGAACCTGTGACTGTCCTCACTGTCATCTTGGATGCTGACTTGACAAAGATGTTTGCAGAACAGAGGGTCAACTTACTGAGCGTAATGAGAAAATTCTCACATGTGCCTCTGGAGCACATGAGGGTGGTCCCTGTTGTCAACAATCGCTTATTTGACATGTCTGCTTTTATGGCTGGACCAGGGAATGCTAAGAAGGTGGTGGAGAATGGGGCCCTATTGTCATGGAAGCTTGGATGTGCCCTTGACCAGGGCAGTATCCCTGACATTAGCAGCGTCCAATACTCAGCAAAAGATGGGAACATGTCTGCCCAGTTGGGGTACCCAGTGGTTGGATGGCACATTGTCAACAAAAAGCCACATGGAGTGAAAAGGGTCAGGCGGCAGTTGAACAACACTCCTACTCCAGTGCCCTCCCTGCTTCCTCCAACTACTCACCCAGAGCCCCCTGTACGTGTTGTCCCTACTCCAACTTCCCCCTCTATTGCTCCAGCAACAGACAACTCTGCTCCACCTGTTCGAGGCCCTCTACCTCTTCCAGTAAAGCCTACTATGAGGGTCAGAGATCAGATAGCCCACACACCTGTCTCTGGACCTCCCCAGCCAACAAGAGTACTAGGAACTACAAGCACCATCTCTATCCAACCAACTATGACCCGGCCAACTTTTGTGGAGGCAACAGCGGTGCCAACACCCCCATCTACAACCAAAAGACCTAAACCCACTGCCACAAAGAAACCCAGGAAGCCCAAAACCTCTACACCAGCTCCACGGGAACCCAAGTCCACCACAGCTAAACCACCCAGACGGACAACACCGTTTTCATTGGCTCCAGACTCCAATGATCAACCAGAGATCCGTAACCCCATTGATCAGGTGAATGCGTGGGTTGGCACATATTTCGAAGTAAAAATTCCTCCTGATACATTCTTTGACAGAGAGGATGGCACTACTGATAAGCTGCGTTTAACTCTGAAGGAGAGTCCCAGAGAAGCAGTGAATGAAACATCTTGGATTCAGTTCAACAGCACCATACAGCTTTTGTACGGCCTTCCAGATGAGAAGCATGAGGGGAAACATGAGTACTTCATGCTGGCCACTGATAAGGGTGGGAAGAGCATTATGGATGCATTTGAGGTACAAGTCAACCGTTGGTCTACCAATGACAAACCATCAGTTGTGTTTGCTGCTCGTTTCCACGGTGACCCCAACACATTAAACAATGATGTCCATAAGAAGATTCTTTTGACCAGAAAGTTGGCTTATGCCCTTGGGGATCGCAACAGCAGTGCAGTGACACTAAGAAACATCACGAGGGGCTCTATTGTGGTGGAATGGACCAATAACAGTCTCCCACAGAGTCCTTGTCCGAAGGACCAGATCTCAGTTCTCAGCAACAGGATCTCTGATTCTAAAGGGAAGCCTAAACAGGCCTTCATCAAAGCCATGGAGCCTGAATTTATACCAATTAACATCTCCATTCGTGGAACCAATAAATGTCAGAGCTACACGTTCGTCCCACCAGGAGAGGTGCCTTTGCCTGTTCTGCCTACAGCTACCCCTTCACCAGGGACAGGCCGCAGGAGAGGCGATGATGTTTACCTACACACTGTCATTCCTGCTGTTGTGGTAGCAGCTCTGCTGCTCATAGCTGGGATCATTGCTATGGTCTGCTATCGTAAGAAGCGCAAAGGGAAGATGACCATAGAGGAGCAGGCCACTTTCATCAAGAAAGGGGTCCCCATAATATTTGCAGATGAGCTTGATGATTCCAAGTCTCCCCCGTCCTCCAGCATCCCCCTTATCCTTCAGGAGGAAAAGCCTCCACTTCCCCCTCCAGAGTACCCCAATATGGCTGGCCCCCACAGTACCCTACTTAACCAGGATCTGCTGGAGGAGTATTCTCTTTATCAAGATGATGATCCTAATGCACCTCCTTATCAGCCTCCACCACCATTTACTGTCCCCATAGAGGGCAAAGGCTCTCGCCCCAAGAACATGACCTCATACAGGTCACCACCTCCCTATGTGCCTCCCTAACGCACACTGGAGCTTTAAGTTTGGAAGCAGGTGAAATGTAGGAATGCTTGTTGAAAATTTATTGACTTTGACTATGTAGGGGAGCAGGCAACCATACTCATATATCTGAACACCATGGATTGGACACTGTATTGTACAACTCTGCTACTGGCACAGGGCAATCGGATGGGGAACAGTTCGTAATTGCAGCACTCCTTTTTTTTGTTGTCCTTCAGATCTGCTTTTGACTTCTTGCATATTCTTTCGTCCGTTTTTTGCCAAGAAGAGTCAAATTTATCTTTAATGATGTACTATTTCTATTGTATAGAAAATAATAAAGAACGAGGAAACACTGAAGTCCACAGGGCCTTTGAGCAGAAGTCGCCATGACAACAGACTCAAGGCTCTCCCTCACAATGTTAATCTTTATGAGTTCGATATCACTTTTATCTGTCCTTGGGCTAGGTTTACTAAGATTTTGCACCTGTTATTTCTAGAGGGGAATGAAATGCAAACCTGCCAACCTGAAAGCATGAAACACTTTATTTTCACACAAAAACAATTTGTTTCTTAGACTTTGATCTCTGCCCGTCATATGCTTCACTCCCTCTTGACAATAACATGCAAAACTTGCACTTATGCAAATTCTTGCTAAACCTTGCTCAATGCGTCTTGCGCAGAATTTAAACGCAGTAGGTGGTAGTTCAGCAAGGAGGAAATATTTTACTTTTTGTATCCTTGAACATGAGATTCCTGTGGTACATAATCACAAGGGACATTACACTGATCACATCTGTTGTACATGTAGCCTAATTAAGTTACAAAACAAATGACATTTTTTTTGTCTTAATGTATGTGCCACTGAACCTGCCTGTGGGATGACTGGTTTTGCTGTTGCCAAGGTGATGTCTGTAGTCACAAGGCAAACCCCATGGGGTTGCTACAGCGGTGACAAACGGGCCAATGGTATGCCACGGCCCACAACAGGGTGAGAATAGGTGACGCAGTTAGTGAGGTGGATCCAATGTCTTATATTCAGTTGGTTTTGTTGGTACCGGATGTGGGGTGGGTGGGCTTAGAGTACTGTATTATCACTGCTCTGCCTCTAGGTGTTGCACTGCTGTGTTTAGTGCACTGCCTGATGCCAGTTCAGATGAGGCATGGGGTCGAGGGGGATGTACATAATTGTGTGCCTGTGAAATTAAACAACTCCATAATGTTAGTGTTTTATCAGTAAACCTAGTTGGGGAAGGCGGGGACAGAGCGGGGAGAAAAATTTATTTTTTAATTGTATGTCTAGATTTATGATCACAATCATTAAAAATGTCTTTATAGTTTGTGAGGGTACAAAAGAACGTTTACCTACCCATCACAAAAAATAATGCATTATCTCAATATGATGGGGAACAAAGAAACGACAATATGTGAATTATGTACATTTCATATCTGATATCACCACAAGAAAAAATGGTTAAAAATCTAATGTTTTTACTGAGTTTTTGATACAGTCTTAAACTTGTTTTATGAAAATATATTAATAAAATGTAATACTATTTGTAAAGCCTCAAAGTTGGTGTACAGTCCTTTTTATTGGAGAAATGGAATATACATTGAATTCAAAATGTCTTGACACTACACAGTGCATTTTTTTCATATTTCCATATGGCCATGAAAAGCAATATCACAGCTTTGTTACAAATGTATAAAATAGCAAAGCCCCTGTGGCCTTTTGTAGTCTTGCTTTACAGTATGTTGTCACAATCTTGACAGAGTTTATTATGGCAGACTCTAATTGGTTCTAATGGTTGGGTGGTTTTGGCTATCACATGAGCTATACACTCTCTCTCGTAATAATCCAAATCCATAGCTTGCTCGCCTCTGTGAGACAGAGTGATATTTTAAGAGAAGTGCTCCTTTTCTGTGGCATTTAGGTGGGCAGTTTTTCTTTTGTGGTTCTGTTCTCCTACATCTCTTGGAGAAATATCAATAACAATGACTAATGGCTGCTCTCAAATATTTTTTTTAGTATAGCGCTTCTGTTATGATGGCTTATTCGGGAGAGGTCAAAAACAGTTTCATTGGTTGGTGACACATTGTAGACCCATTCTGCTCTGACAAATGTACGTTTTCAGTATAAATTGCATTATGAGACATTTTGAATCGAAGCCCTTGAAAGAAATCTTTAAACTGCTGTGAAATGTTATGAATGTAATCTTGGGGAAAATGTACACTTTGTTAAAAGTTGCACTTTAGAAGTGAAAGTACTGAAAATACTCAGTTTTATACCTTTTAGAGAACATTGAAAACCTGACACAGGAGTGTGTTTGTGTTAAGTTAGCTTTAGATTCATACAAACATTTTATAGAGCGTAGAAAATCTTATTTTAAGCAGTGATATTTGCACAGTCACCTGTGGCTGTAGGTTTATGTGGACTGTAGTGACTGATTATGGAGAACTTTTTATTGTCAGTGCTGTAATTATGTTATCTGCCCTGATCTCATCTTAACTGTCTTAGATATAATAACACATAATTGGTAATTATGTGGTGGGTTATGTTGCAAATTGAGTGTAAAAATCATTTATCGACCAATAACCATATAAATGTTGGTGGCTGACTCGTGTTCAGGAGTCAGAAACTGGACATGAAAGCTCCCGCCAACGCTGTGATTTAATACATCTTATGCTGTTCAGAAATATACAGACTCAAATACTGATAATTCACCTCTTGTTGCTTAAGTAACAGAAATGAATGCTTGGTGTGGAGTACAAACAATATAAACAACACAACTGAACCCATCAGGAATAAAATGCAATAATAATAATAATAATAATTTAGACAGACGCAGCCTTGTTCGAGAAGGCAACACGTTTTTATTTTCTTATTCAACTAGTAACACATTTTCATAAAGCTGCAAGAATTGGTGGATTAATTGTTCAGTTGAAGTACAGATAAACAGCTGTCAGCTAATTATATAACTGATCCTTAAAGTTAGCGTTTAAGCAAAAATGTAAAATATTGACAGTGATCTGTTTTTATTCCCTTAACATACATGATAGCAAATAGTTTTCAGGCTACATTTAATGAAATCACTTTAATAGTATTGTAAGTATTAAATTAGCAGATTTACTAGTAATAAAAGTAATGGTTAATTGCAGCCCTAAACTTAAAAAACAAAGATGTAAACACTTCTTAATATTGACAGATTATTTTAGCCATTAGTCATTACATATATGTGTGCAGCCTCACATTCAAATAGAAGTGGCAGTCCAGACCCAGGTGGTTGTACAAAAGTTTCTGACCTAATCCTTATTTCTCCCAGTAACCTTCTGGATTCGAATATAGCAACAGGAATAACAAATACATAGGAATAATATTATGAATATGCCTCTATTATATTCTGGTAGCAGATGACTGAGTTGCTGGTGTTGACAAACGTGAGTCCCATTGTGTGATGATGCAGTGGAGGCAAATGAAGCTCTACGGACACTATGATTTTCCTTGCAGCATTGTTCGGATTAGATCTTGTTAGACAAAAGCACCAAATCACATTTCATTTTAATAGCTTGTTTCAATATTCTATTAAATTATAATTGTAATATCATATTATTAAAAACAAAGTGACGATCTTTTGTAAACCTGCTGTTATTTTCCTTGATCTTCTATACGTAGAATCCTATTAATACTCTCCTGCTACAACAGCACTCCAGTAGTGTGAATGTGCAGATGGAGTTGAGCTAATCGATAGCAGCAGCAGCAGATAATGAGAGTGTATCAGAATGTGGATTTGAGGCTATTTTATGCCCTGCCAGTCTCTCACTTCATCATCCTGCCCTTCTGCACTTATTAATAATGTACTGAGATTTAAAGTTAATGTCTGTGATGAAAAATGCATAACCTCTTGAAAAGCTATAAGGACTGACCTTTCAGTTGTTGATGTAATGCAGTTGAAAATCTGTTGTGGTTGCTTTTGCAGCTTTGCACACAAAATTATAGAAATCAAATACAAATGAACACTAATAATTTGCTTCATAATTATTTGAAATTGCTTCACAGGTCTCTGCATATCTACATGTA
>OMLM01008925.1:16967-30266 GCA_900302695.1 Helostoma temminkii | reverse complement strand
CACTGGTATATAGTTACAGTATATATATATATATATATATATATATTTAAATTTTGTATTTATTGTGAAATCAATGACTGAAATGAACTAAACTAAGCTAAAAGCCTCCTGATAATAACTGTTAATTCAATTCAATGATACAACTCATGTTTTGATGATCTACCATTATTATCACATACGTAGGTGGTCTGGATATTCACTATGTAGCTGTGGGGAAAGGAGCAGTCATGCACATCGTAGCATCATCCAGCAGTATTTATTAAAGCCTGACCTGCAGCTACTCGCTCATACCAAAGATGGTTCTAGTGTTTTATGACAACAGCAGTAACATCACTGTGATTTTAACTAAATATCCTCACACGGCCTCCACAGATTGATAGACCACACATGTAATGTGATGAGGGTCGGTCAGTGACATGTTGCAATTTTCTTTCTATCATTTAAGATGTTTTGCCTGAAGCATTGATCAGACAAATCTACAGCCCCTAAGACTAAGCATGGACTAAGAAAACTGCATCTACAGTATGCAGCATTTCTACATTTGTTTTTCTGCAGCTCTGCACTCAGTGGAGTCCAGCCTGTGAAAGGCTCTTTCTGCGTTAACTGGTAAGATCATTCATAAGACCACCATTCATGTGAGCCTTAAACAGGCATATTCTTTTAAACGCGTCCTCCATGACATTCCTTATCAGAGGCTACACACACACATTTCACATTGTCAAACACTAATTGTAAGCTTATACAACCTGGATCATGCTACGATCTTAGGTTGACACGCATTTTACACAGTGACTTCATTAATAGGTAGAGAGGTAGTGAAGTCAGTAATTCAGCAGACACACTAGAGCCTCTTGTTTTGAGTGAGGGTCTTGGAGGAGAAAGAATCACCTTAAGAGGGGGCATTATTGTTTCAAGAGCAAATCGTCAATGCCTCCTAATTTACTGCACTTGAAGGCATCGGATGTCACTTACATGCTGCCTTCCAGTCAGCCACTGGTAATGTGGTTTGGGAGAGGATACAACTGTAAACACATTAGCTACTAAAGTGTATCTGCAGAGCAGCGAAATGCTCACTGTTTCAGTGAGAGGAAGAAATCCCACTATTTGCATAGAATTTTTCTTGGTAAATAGCACGACTAGTGGTAATTTCTTTCGTACAAGATAAACTCATTTCAATGCCAGTCATGCCTTTGTCTTCACCGATCATTCAGATGCCTGATATTATCAACATGCCAATACACTCAGCTGCCTTTTTCTCTCTCCATCCCCTCCTGTTTCTCAGTGGAGCAGCATCAGAGTCAGTGATCTGGCTGGTGCACCATGCATTAATAACTGTATGAATATCACAATGCTCTCCCTGCACTCTGCTCTGTGTGCCTCTACGCTGGGGGAGAAGGGAAATGTTGTGCTTCCTCTAAGTGTCTGAGCTGTGAATTTACAGCCTTTATGTTTAGATACTGGGGCAGCCGATCAAAGCATCACAAAAAATAACATGGCATCAAATATAATCACCAGAGAATCTTCACCTTGTTCTGTGTTTCCATGTTTGGTAACCTGTCTGGTATCCATAGCAACACCACAGAGTTTGGTGCGAGCAACTAAACACGATTGGAATAAGCTCTTAATGAGATTCTGACACCTTAGACGCTGCAATGCTGACCCTATCAGAACTGATTTATTGACCATGCAGGAGAGTTGATTCCGTAGCGGGCGCACAATAAGCATTAGGTCTCATACTCATCTTGCACAAGCAAAAACATCCACATGTGAAGGTATGTAGGCTTTTCACTGCCTCTAATGCAGCTACACATGCGCACACAAACACAAACACACCAAAACAAATCCCCTTCTTACTGCCTTTAATCACAGAGACAGGGTTTTTCATTGTGCCTTGCTAGGAGCTTGACCCAAATTCGTAGCCCCTCTCACCCACCACTCGGCTGTTTAGCTTGTGACAGAACATTCATAATTAATTCATGTTACTTTAGCATAAATAAATACATGAAGTAATTTTCACAACTGCTTAGCAACTCTCTATTTATAGCTGCAGTAATGATTTATTAACATCTTCATCAGGAATCAAACAGTTGCTTTTAAATGTTACATGTCATTGACAAGCCTTCCATTTAGACAAAAAGCTGTTGAGTGTAATTCTCCTAATCACACCCACCAGGGATACACTTAATGCTAACACAATCTAGTTGGGCATGGCTGAGTACTATAAATGCACACAGTGATAAGGACTCAATTCAGTAAGTCACAATTAGGAGGCTCTCCGTCCTATTAGAGAAAGCCTTCCATAATGGATCCTGGGGATTTGCACTCTCCTCTCAACTACCTGGATGTCTCTTGTTGTTTTAGGTGGCCTACTTTCTAGCCTGGCTCATGTCATGAATAACTATCTGGCTTTGTTTTGCAAAGCCGCATTGCTTACTGGAGACACCACTTTCCTTTTGGATGAGCATGCCCGTGTTAGAGCAGGCAATTAATAATCAAAACAATCAGAGAAAAAGACACTGTCTTTTCTGTGTTTTGTTCATTGCTCTAATTGGCGCATATTTACCAAGTGCCTCTGAGTAGGAAGTCCTGTTTGGCCAGACCTTGGCCAATATTTAGCTATTAGAGCTCCAGAGATCCAAAGATACTGTTTTGATGAAAAGTAATTAGTAATTTTTGTGGGCAACCTAGTGTTGGTGCAGGAGAAAGCACATGATGTTTCTGCAGAAACTGATTTCCTTGAAATGTTTTTGTGCATCATGAACCGTTTGCAACAGTGATGATTCTGTCACAACCATTTCCACAGTACAATACACAGCATGGTTGCTAAAATCAAACTTTGTATACAATACTTTGATATTCAACTTAAAGCTATCACGTGATGATTGGTGATCTTGATCATGATTTCTACATTGCACCTTGGAGTGGTGTAAAATTATATTTTCAACATCTACTTTCTTTTTAATAAAAACTAGAACATTTTTGCAGTTGCCATTATATTTGACCAGTTTGAGCATCAAACTGGTAAAATACTGCAGTGTGCCTCTGGGGCAATCTGCTCCAGCAACAAGGCAGGTAATTCCACATATTATTTTTAAAAGTCTCAGCATTATGTATCAGTCCTAACTTCCATCAAGTGTTGTTGTTTGTAAAAGTTTTCATTTTACCTGGTCAAGCTGGAATTACCGTGTTTTATGCTAGAATAGTTAGTTATTGCTAATGATATTTGACAGCATTGTCTTGTCTTCAAGAGGGTCATGTAGGTACAGGAGATATCTTAAATTTGCCTAAGTGGTTTTCAGAGGTGCACAACATAAGTTTCCATGACATGTAGTTCTCTTTTAAGAATGGCTGAATCCTGTGGGTGCTTTGCTAGAAAGTTTCTGAGCCTCAGGGAAAATGTTTCATTATGTCATCATCTTACTCTTGTGAACTGTAAGAAACAATCTGTTTTGTGGTCATACACGTTACTAAATAAGAAACTCCTCCGTGTTCAGTGACAGCATACCTTTATCTATTTGGTACTTCATTTACTCAAAAAATTACTTTGAAGTCAAGTATAGAACCGCTTTTAGAAATTTATTAACACTTGTCTTCACCTCTCTATGTTGTCTGATTGCTCTGAAGTCTGTTGGAAGTGACTCACAGGCCTCGGGTTTTTTCACAAGTCAAACAATTTCCAAGCTTGAGGACAGCTGAATTTGGATGCTGGTGACCACAGTCACAGTCATTATCTTGAGAGGGTTGACTAGTTGACTGAGCACATGCAGGTGCACGGGAGGCAGGCGTATGCTCTGTGATCTTTTGTTACAGTTTTCGCATGGCTTCCCCTTAACATGAGTTAGAATAGAGGGGGGCAGTCACAGGTGTGGAAAATAAGGGCAACTAAATGGTGCTGAGTTTAAGAAATTCAACTCAGTACAGTCACAACTTCTGCTTCAATACAATACACCAAAACAACATGAGGTTTTTTGTATTATAACTGGTAGCTGGCATCATATCATCCCAGTGTTTTCATAAATCTGGACAACATGGAGCGTTGTTTAGCCACATTTGAAGATAAAAACACATTAGGGCACAGGCAATTTAAAATGAGGATATAATAAAGCACATTATATTTCAATGGCGGGTCTACACACATGCATATAGAATTTTCCATCAATAATAATCCATGACATACAATAGAAACATTTTTATTATTTTAATTTATGTATCAGTCTAGTGAAGTATCCATGGAATAATCTTATAGTGCAGTAAATACAGTCTTAAAGGAAGGATGTAAAAGCTGTGCAATGAAAAGGCAAGATGACTTTTTGCAGTGACTTCACTGCAGCTTTCACAAAAGATGCTATCAAGACAGTGTCTCCCTCTCATACTCAAATACTAAACCCATTTTCACTAGCAGTGGTCAGGGAATAAGCAGAGATGGACCCACAAAGACCATTACCTAAGACCTAAGGGCTGGTGCGAAGAAGGAGTTAACTGCATAAAGGGGAAAGATAAACACATTACTGCCTCGCTAGCCGCCATGTGTAACATAATGAACTCCTAATTGCTGCCGAGGGTGTAATTCATCTATGAAATCAGCAGCAAATCGAGATGAGGAAAATCGTTTTCTGATCCATCTCACGCTGCAGCTTAGCGGGAAGGCTATTGAATGGTGTGCTTCTCAAAAGGTTAAGAGTAACACTTTCCTGTCAGCATCAATAGTCTGTCAGTGGAAAACTTCCCCCGTGCTCCATCTCGCACACATGGCCTGCTGAGGAGCACACGCAGCTCATGAGCCCAACAGATGAATGCATCTGTATTCTGCAGAGTACTGCCCAGATAAGCAATGACTGGCACAGAAGGTCGAAATGTCATATTCTCAATCAACTCCAGTAGTACCCAGTGTCAAATGCTTTGTTGAGTAGAGCAAAACTGCCATGAGATGGAACATGTTGAATCAAACTTCTATTTACCCCTGTTTCTGCCTGCCTTCCTCCTCCTTCAGCTCCTTATCCTCCACCTCCTTAACCTGCTCGTCTCCCTCTCAGAGTAAGGCATGATACTATATGTGGAGCCTTAGGCTTAAGAGCTAAGATAATGGCATCCGGAGCTGCTGGCACCGCCATATCACTCCTTAGGCATTTCAGGAATCTGGTGCTTTAACCTAACTTCTCCTCCACCTATTTCTGTCTGGAGAGCCTTGTGTGGGTTTCAATGCACGTTAGAGTCATGTGAATATGAAATCAAAATAAAACGAACACCTAAATTATACAGTCACCAAATGTGTATTTGTCCTCTTGTTTTCTTTTTGCGTTTGTACAAATACACACGTTGCATATGTTTGGACAAGATAAAAACAGGGCAGAAGAAATGAAAGGGAGATTTGTCAGAGGAGGGAGAGAGACAGACAAAAACAAGGCTGGTGACAAAGAGAGAGAAAGAATTACTCACCTTCTCTGCTGACTGGGCTGTGCCAAAGAAAATTGGGATGAAGGCCAGCCAGACTATGCAAGTGGTGTACATAGTGAAGCCAATGGGCTTGGCTTCGTTGAAGTCTTCTGGTACATCCCGTGTCTTGATGGCGTAGATGGTGCAGGTCACCATCAGCAAGATGCTGTAGCCCAATGAGCAGATTATCTGTAGGTCTGTGATGTCACACTTCAGCACACCACGAGCCAGCCTGGGATTAATGGTTTTCTGCTCATCATAGTCGACAATGGTGTTTGGTGGATCCACGGCGAACCACACCAGCACACCCAGAAGCTGTACGCAGATCAGACTGGAAGTGATGGCAATCTGGGAGGTGGGACTGATGAAACGTGGAGCTGTGACCGTCTGCTTGCCCTGCTCGAAGATTCGATAAATGCGGTTGGTTTTAGTGAGCAGTGCGGCATAGCTGATGCACATGCCCAGGCCCAGGAAGATCCTCCTGAATGCGCACACAGCTACATCAGGTTTGGCAATCATGAGGAATGTGATGATATAACACAGAAAGATCCCAGTTAGCAGCACGTAGCTCAGCTCTCGGCCCGAAGCCCTCACAATGGGTGTGTCGTTGTAGCGTACAAAGGTTGCCATGACAAAGATGGTGGCAATGATACCGAGCATGGCCAGGAAGACAGGGATAATCGCCCAAGGGGAGTGCCACTCAAGCTTTACTATGGGGATTGGCTGGCAGGCGGTTCTGTTGGAGTTAGGCCTCATGTTGTAGGCACACAGTCTGCAGGAAGTCTCATCATACTGGTACTGGTAGCCATCACAAAGCTCACAGTGCCAGCAGCATGGCATGCCCTTTACCCTCTTCTTCCTCTCCCCAGTTTTGCAGGGCAGACTGCACACTGAGATAGGCACCTCCTGCTCACCATCTGGCCACTGGAGGTCCTCCAGCTGGGAGAGAGATGACAGCACAAGAAAAGGTTAGCAACAGAGAGATAAGCCAGAGGTACCACTGTAGATGATTATGTGCATTATGTGCACAGCCTAACCTTCATTCACAATTTATTAAGGCGCTAATTATGAATATTGTAAAATACAATGCAGTCTTTGCAAGAAGAAAAAAAAACTTTAATGCAATTGAAAAACAGTTAACTTAATATAGTAAAGTACATATTTCTTGCCAATTTCTGTGAGGGATTGCCTTTTCTAACGCTTGAAAGTAATTGAAATCTCCATGGAAACAGAGCCTACCTTTGTTCAGTGACATAAAAATAAAGAAATGTGGAATGCAAAAGACATTATGTTTTAATACAAGAGCCAGCGAGGTATGAAATATGTGATGAGAAGAAAAGAGAATGGGATTTGGTATTGTAAAGTGCCTCCTTTAGACTTTGCGGAGCTATTTCTATTTATGATCTTGTCATGAAAATGATAAGTGCAGTATACAGATGCTTTGAAGAACTATCTGAAACTCCAATCCATAAGATCCCTGAGGTGTTTGATGATTTAAGCTCAAACTATAGTTTCAATATACGAGTCGGCCTAAAATGAAGAACACATAAAGAAATTTTTTAGGATGTTAGAAAAGTCTTCATAAAACTCTAAGCTCCTCTTTTGATTTATTATGAAGTCTACTGATCCATGACTTTTAAAGCACCAGAAGATTAAAGACGTACTAGCATAGTTTCACAGCTATATATGGTACCAGCTACTGTATTCTATCAAAATAAATAATGTTTGAGTTCAACAAACATCAAAACATGGAAATTAGCCTAATAGTGGTACAACTGTTAAACTGCTCTGAGATCACAAATGTAAAAGGTGCTGTGAGAGAGTGAGTCTCCAAGCCTGCATTTAAATCAGAGCAACATAGCAGAACAATATTCAAAAAGAACATGAATTTATTCAAGAGATATTTGTTGTGTGAATTATGCTTTGATGTGGAGTAAATTTATGACAGTTAAAAATATTCTCTTTCTAATTGAACATCATCAGAGAAATTTAACAATACTATCATATCTGTCCGTTGAATAACAAGCCACCAAGAGGAAACAAACAACTTGTCATACACTTAAATTTCTTGTTGGCATTATGCGAACATGATATAAGATGCTAATTAGTCAATTTAATGGTGCTAGGCAACGTTTTGTTAAGCTTACCATCTGCAGTACTGTGGTTTTATATTCAACTGACTGATATGAAAGTTGCATTGATCGTCTCATATAATTCTCAGTTTGATTACATCTCTTTTCCCACATGTGCCATTTTTCTTAGGGCACTGCTCATCTTTTAATTTCTGTGGTGTGAAATGAAGTTTAAACCGATGTCAGTGCTCATTAAATATCCTTAAATTCTGAGAGACTAACTGCGATGTTGCTGCTTTTTACCTCCTGTAATTTCCACCTGTAATTTAATATAAACATCAGCAGATGAAAAAAGTCCACTAGGCACAAATATCATCACATACAACATGAGCCCAAGGACACAAATAGCATCACATCCCGCAAATGTGGGCAACTGCCAATAATTACAGATACAGAGCTGCACCTTTGCGGCACAAGCACACAAACAAACACACTCTCACATCTAGAGTGTGTTCGCATTTTGTGTATCTATATGACAAATGTGTTGTTTCTGTGGTGTCTGGGTAGATTATCATCTGCCATTTATCAGGGGGCATGAAGGTGCCATTTATTATCTGGACAATGAATGGTGCTCTGTGGAAAACCTCCTGATTTCACACAGTGTGGAAACAGTAATGAGACCAACAGCTCTGTTGCCATGGAGACCAGAAGCAAGATTTTTGACACCTTGGACTTGTACGGCTGCGATAGTTTCCATTTGGGTTTTGCTGTAGTTGTTAATTTTACAGCTAATTTGAGCTTTGTTGGACTGGAACGGCATAACATTGAACTTCTTTATCGATGATCGCAGAGTGTATCAGGATGCTCATTCCAGGGTATCCTTTAAATTAGATTTCTCTTTATGTGTTACTGAACAAAGTAATACCTACTGCATTGGAATATAATTGCATTGTAACAGCATTTGGCTTGTAATCACACTAGAGCAAAATGAATCAACAAATCTCCAGCAACAGACGTTATTCCACCTGTGCTATCAAATCTAGTCGGCTGAGTTTAATTCTTGTGATCCGGAGAGCTATTATGCAAATGTTAGCTCATCTGTATGTAAATGTCATGTTTTTTTTAATCTGAGTTACATAGAAATAGAGAGAAATTTAAGCTCAGATTTCATCTTATCATACAGTTTGCGCAATGGCAAACCGCGGTTGGCTTAAAATAATATATAACTCATAAGTTTCTTTACTGTCCACATGAATCACCCGAGCTCATTTTTGTGTTTTGACAATGAGCTGTATTACAATACCTTGTGGTTTAAAAAAACAGCATGGCAGCTGTCTCCTGCTCTGTACCTAACACTAGCATTAGAGAGTATTTTCTGCAGGTGAATTAAAGTTATTTAAAGCTCCCATCAAATGAAAAATCCAAGTAGTTATTCTAAGGGTTCTAGTATCTGTTAGATGTGCCACAAAAAGTCACATAAATGATATTTTCACTTTGTTTTATATTAGAATCCTTCAGTTTCCCCAAATGTTCCCAGATATTTCATGTGATTTACCTTGAAATCTTAGGTGTACCTTAAATTCCATCTGCCAAAAAGTGCTCGCATATTTTGAGTTTTATCGTGTACAGTAAAAGATGCACGAAAGCTGATGAGCACCAGAAATAACATGCAAGGTGTATTTAGGTGTCAGTTTCGAACAACATCAACGTCTTCAGCAGCTCTGCTATTGAAGACTGAACATACGCAGACTGACACTTGGGTTAAAAACATGTTCTTCCTCTTCCTCCCACTCATCTTCACCATCAGTTCTCTAAAGTATGCAGTGGAAGAGTCACCACAAACAGAGAAAGCGATCACCTCACTGTATGTTTTCTTTCTACTTTCTTGTTCTTTTTAATGCTGAACTCCCAAATCAAGCCTCTTCTGATGTTTTAGTCTTGCACTAACATCCTGTCACAGGTAAAAGCATATCAAACCTTTTTAATACAATACAAAATATGACAGACTAAAATTATTGCCTTTTATCCCCTTTTACATGCACATTTTGGTTTAATTACACATTTTTCTTTTCTTTTCATTTCATTTCATTTTCATTCTTTTCATAAAAGCAGCAGTTGGAACATTTGATAACATTCATGTTAACCAGGTTTCAAAAAGAGCAACACTTGAACACATGTCTTATTACAGCCATTAAAACAGTATCATTAGTATTGTGTTGTAGGAATTTGAAATATGTTTGTAAATTAGTTGTCAAATCATCAACTGAAATGTGTGTGTGTGTGTGTGTGTGTGTGTGGATATGTGTATAAAAGAATAAATAGATTATATTAAAATAATTAGAATGAGAAGTACAATAATTACATTATGTGTAAGAAGTAACACTTGCTAAACTGCACAAACAGATTTATTTTAGCACCTAAACTACATTAATTAAGCTAAATGTAAAACATATGCACCTGAGTTCTCTGTGTATTTAAGATGCAAATTATGCGCACCCCCTCGTTTGCATACCTGAGTATGGATATCCCAGTTAGATACAAGCTAAGAGTGTGACTGTTGTCTGTGTTCTCAGTATAGGTAAACTGTCATACCCTGAGCTGGAGGGTCTCCACCCATTGTCCTACCACCTTGTACTCTGCGGTGGAGGAGTTGGTCATCTGGAACTGGAACAGGTCGTAGCGTCCTGGAGCATCACCGTTCTTGTTAAACACAACAGAGGTGCCAGCACTACCTGTACAGAGCAAGAGAGAGCAAATGCAGCAAATAGGAAATCTTTGTAGAAAGGTATAGGACGTTGGTGTGACTGGGTACAGCATCTCCTCTAATGAGAGAAAGACAAACTTTTAAGCTTTTTCTTCCTACTGTGCAGTGACACTACATGGACCACACAAAGGACCACAGAGTGCTCACGTCTGTTTCTCCCATTTAAAACCTCCAAACAGCACGACCTACATCTTGAACCTTTGTGAGAATCACAGACAGGATAAGTAGCTCCCTACTCCCAACTTCCTCACCTGCTTCCTATGAATCTCCACGTCTGCAACGGCCAGTGGAGGAATATATTTCCACATTCAAAACATGCTTAGATATGTTGGCTCTCGGATAATAAATGACTGTGGTTTAAAATGGGCACACACCTCCTCAGGTTAAAAGTAATACATTTCAGTCACACAATGGACAACCACAGGAAATGCAGGGAGGTTCAACAGGTCAGCCAAACCATCATATGGTCCCCATCTGCTCTCAGTGTGCAGCAGGCTGTCTCAAGAGGAGCCCTGAATATTTCAGTAATTAGCCCAGAGATGACTGTGGACACGTGAAACACTACACATAACAGAAAGAGTTTTTAAGAGTAGTGAGTGTCTCCTCTAGTAATTGTGTATACTGTATGTGAGTGCATCACTTAGTAATTTAAGCCTCATGACTGCAGACTGTGTGCAAGGTAGTGTGTTAATGCATATGCCACTCAATATGAGATCTCCCTTGCAGCAGTGTATACTGTATGGCATTCATGGGAAAAAACGGTTGTGCTTTATTTTATGCATGAGGTCTGCATTGTTGATGAGGTCATTTCTGCCTTACCACAATGCTGAGAGAAAATTAACTGCTGCAAACTGCTGCATTTCACACATCTTTTCACCTTGGCACTGCATACAGTGGTTCATGAGCACGAATGGAGATACCATTTTTGAAATGGGACAGGGGGGAGTCTGATGACACTTGGCATGGGAATTAATGTGCTTTAATAGCTCTGGCTATAAAAAGTGGTCCAGGACCAGGAGCATATGTCCAAAACACTTTTGGGAACATGTTGTCTTTTGTATCTAGAACAGAGCTCATGGCTTTTGGATGCAAGGCCTCCACCTTTTCCTTAGTTTTCAGCCAGAAGGGAATTTCATCTCCCTGCAGTTTTCTTTTTCCAAGGACATTTGTCATTGAATGGTCTACAAAAATTTCACAGCAAAAGACTATTGTAAAACAAGACAGCAGTAGCAAGACAAAAAGCCCATATCAAGCATAATAAAGGACCATTTTAATGAAATACTGTGGACAAGCACCCCAGCTTTTCCTCTTTGACTTTGTGACACTATTGTGCATTACAAAATGTCAGGTTTATAAGACTTTAAGTAGTCATTTCCATGTAGATGCAGAGCCACAAATCCCTCACTATCTGGTGTTATGCAAAGCGAGAGCGTATATTTTCCACATGCACCACTGGAGTCATTTGACCTGCTGGTGTTTCTCTTTAACAATTGAACACTAATTCATCTGTATCCATGTGGCACAGAACATGAAGCAGGGCAGGTATTCAGAATTAATTCAAGTGTACTTGTGAAGCTCACAGTAAAAATTCTGTCAATATGAAAACTAAAAACTTGGTGGGTGGCCGTCACCGCCTTGTCACTTCTGCTTCCACAAAGCAGACAGTAGACTTGTTGACACAATGTCTAAATATGTTGACAAGGTATTGACTTCTGTAAGAAAAAGCTGTGATGAGGGTTACCATTTTTACTCCACACTCCAACAAAAAAATACAGCTTACACAAATACACAAACACACAAACTCATTCAGTAAAGTGACCTGAGTGATTGGGCACTTGGAGTTCTTCGGCTTTAGAGCAAATAATTAAGTGGTGTTTCTGTGCGTGCAGATAAAAAGGCATTAGAAATTCCTGTCTTTTTTTCTATTGGCTGGTATTTTCAAGGGAACAAAATGGTATGTGTTGACTTCTTAGTTGTAGTGCTGTCTAAGATGAAAGATTTATGCATTTGCATGTGGCTCTGAACTAAGACATGACAAAAGTGCACTGCTGCTGTGCTGTGCCGAGCAGTGTGGGTGGACTAGGGATACACTGCTGTGTTTCTCTCGCATCATTATTCTTTTTTTTTTCTGCCTCTCACTCTTCAGCTGTGTGACTCCGGCACAGTGGGGAGATCAACAAAGGAGGCTTACACTCCTTCGCACTCAAACATACATTAGCGGTGCCACACACACGGGATAATGTGAGTGGTTTCAGTCTAAATGCAATAAGGCGGCAGTGAGAAATGCCTGACGGAGCACAAGGACGAACAGAACAATCTTCACTGGCCAGTAAAAAGGTTTGAGAACATAACCCCAACAAATGAAGCAGCAGAGGACATAGAGAATGTAGAGATCTTATTTTTGGTGAAATGAAACTCGTTCTCTGTCAGAGCCACACTGAGGTAAATGTTTCTGAAAAGCTGAGAAGTCAGCACAAGCCCAGATGGTCCTATGGATGAATCTGAAGTTATGGTCTCCTCTAAGTTTTTTTCTGCTCATATTCTGTTTTTAGTACTACCTTAAAATCTGAGTGCTTCTCGTCTGCTAGATCTTTGCACTGCTGCCATAGCGACAGTGTTAGAGAAAGACGGGCAGCCTTTTACCTTTAGCTTGCTAACAGAAGTTTGCTTTCACAGAGTATAAATAATTATAAAGACATATTTAAATTAAATGCTCAATGTGATTATTATGTTGCTTATGCTGAACTAGTATCAAAAGTAAAATGAAATGTAGAATCAAAAAGTGATAGCTTGACAGTATCGTCATACTCTGTGTCGCAGGGTTTTGTTGTCCCAAACTATCTTAAAACGGATCAGTGACCCACTGGATGATGATCCTTTGTTGCAATGAACATGGGCACTGTTGTGTATTTTGAAGCTGATTGGTTTGGGCAAAACAAACCAAACACATCACCTGATTTCTGATGCCAGTATTTGCTACTGTTGAAAAACGAGTAGGCCGAGTACCTATAGTATATTTGTGTTACATTT
>OMLM01008925.1:5773-16947 GCA_900302695.1 Helostoma temminkii | reverse complement strand
TCTCATTAATTAATTTAATGAATGAATTAATTAATCAATTAACAAGAAAGCAAGGCTGTTCCTTGTCCTGCTCTTTTTTCAGTTACCAGATCTATTTAGGTTTATTAGACTGCAGTTTATATTGTGTGCAGGAAATGTACTTATTCAACAAAAATTGAATAATTAATAAAATGATTAAGATAGAGTACATATACTCATATTAAATCCCACATCACAATGAAGAGTTACTTTAATACTTAAGAAAAGTAGGACAGTTTTATGAGAAGATTAAACCGATTTCTTATTTCAAAGGCACTGTGTACTGCAGAAGAGTTTCTAATAATGACTGGCTTAAATAAATGCAATACATTTGTAAAGACAAATTTGACCTTGTTTTAAACTCAACTCCCATTTTGCTCTTTTCCTCTACTCATTCCTGAATTTCAGAGCAGATGTCATTAGTAGTTAATTGCCACTGACTGTTTAATATCACTTTCTGCACTGGAAATTATACAGGTTCAAGTACTGGCAGACCCACAATATATCATAGTGCATCAAAACATTACACACACTCAAGTAATGTTGTTGTACTTTGAACTATGAATAAAATTGAACGTATATTTGAAGTGTAGCCAGCCCAGTACCATGTGGTCTAAATTATATTTTATCTTGACATTGTTGATTGATGAGGACAAACATTAGTGCTTAAATACTTAGGAACAATGTGGTAGTTAGAGGAATCATTTGCTATTTTCAGAATACTAAATCGCTTTCTAGCAAATAAGTTTTAAAGGCTGATGCTATAGACACAGCCTATATCTGTTCTCATACTCAAGCAAAGCCTTTTAGGGTCAGATAAATATTGAGCTTGATTCCAACATTAACGCCTACATTTTTCATTAGATGAGAACACTGACACCGCTCTCATGTCTCCAAGGTAAATATTAAGTAGAATTGAGAAGATTATTAGCTTAGCTTAGCATAAATACTAGAATTAAGCTAGTTGTCTTTACACTTCTTTTTCATTTTCGTATGAAAATCCACCTCCCAACCCCTTTAATTTTATTGCCTTCAAACACGACTACGCCGTTTCCTCTGGTCTTTGTGCAAAGCTTAACTAATAAATGTGAAAGTAGTACTCATCTTCTCAAGCAGAACAATTCCTTTAACTAAAGTAGTAGGCTGTGTTATGCAAGTTTACTTTACAAGAGCTAAAAGTTCAGGTCACAGAGATTAGTTCACAATTTAAAAAGTGAATTAGTTTTAATTTCTCTATAGACTATCTGGCTCTAAGCTCTTCCAGAATGCAACTGACCTGCGCTTTGTACCGGTCCTGAATGCCTCACACACATATTAAGTGAACAGAACATTTGTCACTAGCATTCACCTAGCATTAGCATTACTCTAATTTATATTATCCACAACAGCTTGGAGAAATAGAACAAAATATAGAGCTGGCGATAATCTAATTTTAAATGTAACTAAGCTCACTAGTCAGTGTAAGTTTAAAATATCTTTCAAAAGTAAAGGAGATAATATACATAGTTTTACTTTACTCATCCACACATCCTGTAAGCATCTGTAGTTTAAACTTTTACATCTGAGTCACTCACCGTTGAAGCTGGTGTTTCGTATATACTTCAGCAGTGTCTTTCCTTCTGCAGTCTCCATTTGTGGACAGACGCCAGGATGATCAGGACATAAATCCCTCTGCATGTTGTGGAGAGCGTGGGCCATGGCATACACCGCGTCAATCACAAACTGCACCTTCCCTTCCTGCTCATACTTGGAGTCAATCCCGATGCGTTCTTGGCCTGAGGGAAGAAAAATAAGACAACTAACAGCCAAATGCCTGGTGAGCCATTAGGCATTACAGTGTATCAGCAGTCCCTATCATCTCCAGCTTCTTTTTTTCCTCCATTTGCCATTTGCTGCAAGTTAGGTAGTTCACTTTTTATTTTGAGGGAACAATGTAGCATAGGAAATAAAAAGACACATTTAATTCCCACATGGAAAATATCATATCAGTGAGAGTAAATGTTTGTGACAAATACATCAGACTCACACCGGATTATTGTGGTGTACTACAAAGTAATATGCTGCTAGGAATCAACCTCATTTGTTCCCTGTACAAGGTGATGAACATCACCATGAACTTTAGGAGCATACTCTTCTACAGTGACTCCCTGCTCTTTTACATCCTCCTCCCTGTGCACTGCCCTTTTACTATGGGCTGCTGTAAAGGCTTTTGCCTCATGCTGCTGATACGCTGCTTGAATACATAATGTACAACAACCTCTGCTGGATTTTTGTTTTCGTTCCAAACCGAATTAGCTCTTTAAAACTCCTGGTAGGCGAAAGCTGCATTTCAAAGATTGAATGAAAATTATAACAACACAAATACTACTGTCATGTTTAATAATGATAATAATCATCATCATGTTGATCATCACTATTATCATCATAATTATAATATTGAAGCTCCCAGTTAACAAAAATGCTTCATCAAGAAAATAACTGCAAATACTGAAAGACCATACACTACTGTAGTTTGCAGGGCGAGCTCAGAGGAGGAGCAGATGATGTTAATACACATATAAGAATGTGGGAGATGCATAAACTGAAGGAGGTCAAAAGCAATCTGTGCTGACAGTTCAGCACATTTCTTAGAACTTAACATACATTTCATCCCACACATAACCTTTTTGCTTATCTGAGCTTTGTATTTGACGCTCTGTGGACAGTCTCTGAATGCAAAACATTAACTATCAGAAATATCAGCTTGGCTTCATGTATAAAAAAGCCTGCATAGCCATTTTCGGTGGAAGTGAAGAAAATATGAAAGACGTACACAGTCATTTTACAGAAGGTTTGTGGGGCTCACTAAGTGGATGAACATCCTCTGTCTTTGACGTGTGATTAAAGACACCAAAGAAGATTATCGAGAAAACAAAATCCTCCAGCAAACAGTAATTTGTGTTAAACTGCCTTTGCCGTCACTACATATGCAAGCAAGATTAATACAGCATCCCACATCACAGGCATCATCCATGCAGATAATAAATGCAGTGCAATGCCTGTCACACCACTGACAGGCAGACTTTAGGTAATACGAGCATGCATCACTGTTAGCAACAGCAACACTATCTATTAATGCTACCACAAAACTGGTAATAAAACAGAATGAGGACATAAACAGTGTTTACTTAACTTTCTGTCATTTTCCCCTATAATTTCCAACCTAAATAAAGTGTCCTCTGGCTCTGTGCAGGTAGCACACATGCCACGACTGTGCTGAGCTGTCAAGGTGACTGTGTTAAAGGGGAGTAAAGGGAATATGGGTTTCAATAGTTACAGGACATTGGCCACAGGAGCAGTCTGTATCTGTAGCATGACTAAGACACGTGGCACATTATTATTCTAATAATAAACCCTGCCTGTCCTGCACCCACTGCGTAGAAACACCTGGTGTTAGACATTCTGGTTGCTCTGCAGGCAAGAGCGGTTGAATTAAAACCATGACAGTTTAACTGTAGATTTTAATGTGCATGAAAGGTCAATCATGCATGTTACATCAACATGACATAGGGAGGTGAAATTACATGTCATCTTTTAGTGTTTTACAGAAATCGGCCTAATTTGTTCATTTCAAACCTTGTCTTACCTGTGCATTTACGGCTGGTATCTTCTTTCTTCGATGCGCTAAGGAGCCTGCAGTCAAAGTTTTCCTCCCAGAACTCAGCAAACCACACATTCCTGCGATTGTTCTCGAGGGTGAGTGCAGTAAAGTATTCATCAAACCCTGGCATTAGAGGAAAGAGGAGAATGGCTGAGTTCCGGACCAATTATGAACCCACTGTAACCTGGAGGAAATGAAGTGAAACTCGTGCAGCAGCTTGGTAGTGCCAGTGGTGTGATGCTGGCTGCTAGATGTACTACTTCATCAAAATTTGTCCATTCTGGTTCCTCTTCCTCTCAAGCCCCATGGAAATTTTATCATTTCTTTCATCTAGGAAATTACACTAATTAAAAAGCAGGATACATAATAAATAACACAGATTGTAAGTGGTGCCCCAGCTTGTAGCCTCAGGCTGAGAGGTCCTAAAGGTGCCGGATAGGTTTTCTTCAGTATGTAAAAGAGGTGGATTGAAGGTGTGATGTAGAGCTTAACACTCATTTCAGGAGGACTTAGGTTGGTGTGGGAAGCAGTAGCTTGAGGACAGAGACTGTAAGTTGCTGCACCAAAGCAAACGTAAGCCTGTATCCTGAATTGTGCTCTATTGTTTGTGCAACTTTACTAACCAATGTGGGTCAGGTTCAATCTCTGCGGTTAAGTTTTGTTTCAGAACACACAAATTTCTGTCTTAAGAATAATGTGTAGTTCACATTTTAAAGTCTCTCTGTCTGCGTCTCCACTCTCTGTTATCCAGTCATATCAGCTGAGTCGTGGGTAGAGGTAATAATGGCTAATCAGAGCTGAATGACTCAGCTGATTTTCTTTTCAAAAGACCATCAGTGATGCATGGTGGATTAATAATATTCTCACTGCCTCCAGTATGTACATTTGTCGTGGCAAGTTCTCTACTAATTAAGCTTCAGAACTTTCCCCAATTGTAATGACGGGTAGATATCAGGACTGGGACAAAGGACAGAACTTAAAATAGATACTAAGCTTATTCTGTGGTGAATTTCTACATGTGAGATACAGCAGTATACATTTTTTTGACAGAAAAGCATTTATGTTCCATTATGAACCCATTTACATTCAGTTGTTTGAACATTTATAAAGAAATATATGTTTTTTTCAAAGCTGAGAAGAATTTCTGGTCATGTAAACTCCACAGTCAATGCAAGGTCATATGTGCTCTGTAAGATCGTCCTTTTGAGAAATGTTGGAAATGGCCAACTGAGGTGGAAATGGGTGAAACAGTAGGAAAATGTTGGCACGTGATAATACACAATGTCACAATATCTGTAGGAATGCAGCGCACCTCATACATTTATTTAACAGTGTTGGTGTGGTCTAGGATGTGAAATTCATTTCAGCCTTTGTACTTTTTTTTATGTGTACATTTGCATGAGCTTGTCTAAGCGAGTCAATGACACAATGCTAAGCAACATTAAATGTTAAGTTGCAATAATTAAATATTGTTAAAGCTACAGTTCATGTGTAGTACATATGGATTGTAGCACAGTTAATTGTTTAGATTTTATGCCCCACAAGTTTTATATTTTGATTGACTCTCATTGATCTCATTACTATGATGAAAAAGTTATAAACATCCAGTGTACACCCTGGACAGACACACACACAGTTAATGGCTGGCTATTTAAAACAGATAGCCTGTGGAAACCACAAAGAGAGTCAAAAGACAGGAGACCATAACCATGACCTTAAATCAATGCTAAAGTTGCTTTGTGTCTGTTGAATGTGTAAATAGCAGCTGCTAACATGTTCAACAAATTAGCTCTTTAAGGTGATAATTTTGTTTTAAAAGCTTGTTTTGATGCCAGCAGGTGGCTATGAACAGCACAAATTTTGACTATTTTTATGAAAACCAATTTGATTTTTAAATAATTACACAAGCACAACAATCAAACAAAAGAAGCCAATTAGTCCCAACAAAACAGTGGAACAGAAACAAGTAGCACAGGTCACTGTGTGGTTCTCTGTATGTGCACCAATGAGTCCATACCTTTAATGGAGGAGCGCTTGGGTAATACAGTGACTGCTCCCTCTGCTACATCCTCTAGCTGCTGGACAGGGCTGCTCTTGGACCCCCAGCTGTCAGATCCAATCCAGAGGAAATGGCCCACCTGATTGGCCCTCTTGGTGGCACTGAGAACTCCCCTGCAACCACATGCATGTGTGACTTAGAGTAGAGCACGTGAGGTATGTTCAATCAAATGCATGTTACACAAAGGCACAGCTGGCAATAAGGAGCTGTTTGGTTCTTCTCATTAAAAGGTAGAAAAGAAAGGTGGGTGTTATTTTTCCTCAAATGGTGTGTTTTCTGTGTTTGTTTACTATTGAGATAAAATGTTATTTTTATCTTTAATTTAAAAATAACAATGGGAGTTACAGAACTGTCATCTTCTCTTTTCTTTAACATTTTACTAGTATGTGCACTTCTGGATTTTTGATCCTGAATTTACAGAAAATAAATGTTTGATTCTGTGCCTCTTTACATAAACATTCCCACAGGGCATTGTAAATGAAACAATACCTCTGTTACCTTTGTTGTGATATGTATTCCCACTTCTCAGAGGCAATGCTTGTGTTTGTGCTGTTGGAAGTGTGTTTGTGTAGCACACATCCTGTACGCATGGTGAATCTGTGCCTGTAACCTGCCTTCTGGATGTGCTTCTCAGAGATTAAAGACCTCAACATGGCAAGTCATCAGCGTGTTTAGGCAGCATGTATGAAGCCAGAATATGTTGACTCCTCACCGTATGTCTTCTTCACTGGCGAAGATGATGACTGCCCGTGAGTGCTGCGTTTCCAACAGCTGTTGAATGACTTTGTCATAATCCTCCAGCTTGGGATTGTGGGGAATTTTCAAAGACTGGGCAATGCAGATTCCACCTTGGTAATGGGAAAGAATAAATTGTAAGGCCTTTGGGATGATCTCATCCATTTACTCACTCACATACTCTTTTTTCCACCAAGCCAATACCACGACTGGTACAAAGACAGTGTTTAATTTTATCAAGACAGTCAATAAACCAGTTCTCAGCCAAGAAAACTGGTTCCATAGTGGTACCAACTATTTGTTGGTCTAGAGGGGGCTAAGAGCTGGATTCTTATGACCAACAAAAAGAATGAAAGCTTTGTTGTAAAGATAAAAATCAGTGAGTTAGTTTGATGAGTTTAACTGTACTGTAATTAATAAAACAAAGTTAATGCTTAATGAACAGTTGTACAGAGACACTGTAGTGCTTGTTGTTGTATGGTGGCTCTCTAGCCTGTAGAAAAGCAAACCAATTTGTGCTGGTTGGAAAGGGGTAACACTCACTCACAAAAACAGGGGTCAAAATGGCAGCTTTTTCTACCTATAGAAATCTCACACATCTGAAATGGAAAACACAACACAACAGTGAGATTTTGATTATGCTGTCATTGCTGCTATAGAGACTAAATGCATACAGTACACATACCTTCTGTAGGGTGCAAAAAAACACTCAAACTGCACCTTCTGATCAAGCACCAGCATAATTTCACAGAGTGAGAGAGCTATAAGCATATCTGTAACCCACACCAACAGGGACGTAGCACTGCACATTGCATATTACGGATTTGGGAAAATCCAACAGGCGCCAATGACTTGAGTCAGTTTAAAATCATTATCAAACATCTCTTGTTGGACACTGAGCCAATCAGATAGCACAGCCGGCAAGAGGATATTAATACTGACAATAAATCATTCTTAGACAGGTCAGCACTAATGAGCTTGTACAGCATGAAGGACACTGATTGCTTCTGTGTGTTGCTAAATAGTTACTAGGTATTGTATTTGACACAGTATATTATCACAACTGGCTTTTAGCAATGTGATAGATCTTGTTGTCTTTAGAATTATATCAACAGCTCAATATCAGGTAGAAAAGCAAAATCATATCTTACAGAAAAAACAGAGTGAGTTTTGTTCCACTGAGGTAATTATAGGTGCGAAGGACAAGCTAACCTTTGAAGTACTTAAGATAAACAGATCACCTGTGCAAGAGAACATCCTAACTGCTGTAGGCCTCGGCTGAGCCAACTCTACCCAAACCAATTAAAATTTCTCCCACTTAAGCGTTTTAACAGACTACCCAATAACCTTTCAGTTTGAGTTTTCCTGAGTAGACAGAGAAATGGAAGGAATCTCCTAATTGCCAGGCTCCTCAGGCTCATTACTTTGATATAAACAGCTTTTAGCTGGCAGATCACACATCACCAGTCACAGTTTACTTTGGCATTTCTAATGGCAGAAGATAGCAAAATGACAACTGCTGAACCTCCTCTTAACTATTCATTTTTCTGGGAGCAGCAGGCAGAATTAGAGATACTTCATGGTGCAAAGCAACAGTCTGTATCTGCCAGAAGACCTTTGGGATAGCTGCTCTTATCCTCCCTAAGTGAACCAAACATAAAAATGGACATCCCGCCATTGGCTTAGCTGTTGCTTAAGGGTTTCTGGTATCCTGTTGAAGTGAAACGTGCTTGGTGTCATTTGTGCAGAGCAGCCAATGTTGTAGGTCTCCACGGGTGCAACACCAAAGCTCCCTTTCAGTTAATTTCAGCCAGAAAGCTTACAGTATGAAACTGCACTTTCAGATTTCTGTTTTAGGAAACTCTAGCACTGTGTAACATTTGAATCTGGCTTTTTATCTGCGCTTTTCAGTTGTCGGGGTCAGTATGTCTGCAGGTAGGTATCACACACATTAATTCCAGAAAGGAATTAATGTGCTGAGGTCTCATGAAAATGCATTAACTCCATTATTACAAAAATACCTGCAGGCTTGTGTGAAGAGTTATAATGGTCTAACAGCCTTGAACAGAGACATATTATAGGTCACAACAGTCAATAATACAGACAGAGACCACAGGAACCACTGATGATGATGATAAGAAGCATTTGGAGCAGGTCCCATTTTCACAGAAAAAGCCACAGCTGAATGTGCTGTGGTCTTAAGACTGCAGACTGGTGGTTGTGTGCAGTGGTGGCTAAATTATTGAATGCCTGCAGAATACCTCATCTGTCAGTCAGATGGTCAGTCAGTCAGTTAGTTAGTTGGGAAGGCAAGCATGAGGAAATGCAAGTGTTGTATCTGTACTTCCAGGGCAATGTGTTGAGGGTCGGCCAGCCTTCATCTGTCACTGGAAGGCGTGGTGCAGACATGAAAGAGTCCTCGACTCAAACTCTGGGTTTAAATAAAAACCCGAATGTCTGCCTTAGCTGGAGATGTGTGATGTGAGACAGATAAATGGCAGAGCCAGGGAGAAAAGTGTTTCCTTATCCAAGAAACAGGACTGTATAGTAATACTGTACTTTCCAGCTGTCTCTTACAGTTAGTGAGGAGCGTGAGAGTATTTGTCTATTTTATTTTAAATACTCAAAATTTCTTCTTACAATATAAGCTTGTCACAGTGAAATTTCAGCCGCACCTTATTAATTTACCTATGAATCCGTGACATAGAATCAAAAATGTAAGGACGATGAACCCCTACCCTCTGTCTGATTATATATTTGATTATATTTAATTTGATTAATATATCAAATACAGCTTAATGGTCATGATAGCTCAGGCTCTTGGAAGTTCTCCTCTTATCTGTCTGAATGCCATAGGTCATGCACTGCATTAACTGCTTCAATTATTCATCCTCAGTGCCCTCAGTTTTAAAAATGCACTCCAGGGTGAAGAATCCAGCTTCACCATTTTGCTTAGTGAAATACAAATCCCTTTAAATTAGAGGCTCTTCAAGGATTCAACCCCCCACTCATCTACTCAACATCCTCAAACCTAAACCTTCAGGGTATCCATAATGCTGCAATTATATTTATCACTTCGACAGTGAAAGGGAAGACCAGCTCTCTCCACTCTTGCCAACACGAACACGTGACAGCACATCAAAATGGGCTGACATGCAGCTGACATTCCTATTCTACATCAGTGTGCCTTTCCCCCTCCTGTGTGCCTTTCCACAGCTGGTCGGGGACTTGGTGATGTCAAAGGGTCATGCAGAAATAACATGGTCCATTTTACGCTGTTTGCAGATGCATTGGGCTCCCTAGTCCACCTCTACTGCTATATATGAGTGCAATATTTCACTGGCAGATTTTCTCCTCACAGCCTGATCTCAGACTAGATCTAAGAACACATTGTGTTGGCAACATGCTGCAATCAATTCCACAGTGATTCTTTGTGGGAGGTTTTCCTCCAAATGCAAGTCTTTTTACCAAATTGGAAAACTGAACTTCATCGCTCTGGCCTGAATCCAGATAGACGCAGAAAAATACAAACAAGATTTATCTCTGCCAGCTTCACCTACAGCTAGAATGAAGGTGCACAGTGGAACAGTGCCTGAACGGGAGAAAGAAAGCAGGGAGAAAAAAAAAAAAACAAAATAAAAGGGATCAATACAGGCTGACCGTCACTCCAGTCTCAGCTTGGGGTAATGGGCAGCCATATTGCATTAGTCTGCTAGATGGTTCTTCTTGAAGTGGTGAAGCAAGAGTCCTGCTAATGCATCTGACATTTCACTGCAACCAAACAAGGACAGACAAAAACAGCAGTCTCAAAGCCTCATGGATCAACTTGCAGGGATGCTGCAACAACATTCATCCAATAACGTTGTTGTTATTGTGCTGTTTGGCAGCTGAAAATGATAACATACAGTGTTGTCCAGATATTCTCTCTCTGTATTCACTCAGATGTTTACTTTTTATTTAATTCAATCCATTCCAGTCAGTTCTGGTGCAGATCTGCTGCCTTTGAATGAATCCTATGCATGTAAAGTTACGCTATTACATAATTAATGTGTTTATTAAAGATAAGATGCCTTGGGTATCGGAAGCTTTTCTTTAGTGAAAATAATTCTCAGTTATATATGAATACAACATATTGCAAGTGACTGAAGCTCAGTAGCAACAGGACAAATGCACAACAATAGCTTATAACTTCATACTTCCTCTGTTCCCATTTGGGAGCCATTATATCAAAGTGTTTACTGCTCCTTGCAAAATAAAAAAAAAACTTCTCCACGGAAAATATATCTGAGAAAACCATCTAGACAACTGTGTTTAACTCTGAACATAACATGAATTGAAACTTCCAAAATGAGCCTTAAATCCTGACTGAATTTTCCTTTGTGCTCACACTTGCCAGTTATTGTCTCTGTCTGTTTATGAACACAACCACAAACAGCTTCTTAAGAGTGTAATGAGTGCTCACACTGGACATGAATGCAAACAGATAAAATATTCATACATGCTGGACATGCAATCGGTGCCTGTGGGATATCATTAGCTTTCCTCATTTTAGAGGTTCCCGTACATTAGACTATTAGAAGAGACAGAAATCACTCCCTGCAGGTTTACAGGAAATGGATTGTGATCCAAAGAGATGGAGGTGAGAAGCGGCAACATACTTGGGGCTGTTGTGAGATGCATAGATTTGCTGTCATGAATAATGGAGAGTAATTTTTCCACCCC
>OMLM01008924.1:38763-53494 GCA_900302695.1 Helostoma temminkii | reverse complement strand
TTATATTATATATTATCTGGGATTATTTTAAAATTTGTGATTGAAATTATTGACGATTGATTATTTATTCTGTAGATTTATTTTATAGATTGCAAATCAGATAAGCCATGACAATATAATTAAAACATAAAATTATTAAATAAAAATTCTATTGTGGTTTGATAATTGATTGATTTGATAGTTAGTTGATAATTATATGCAAACAATTACAGCCTATCTTTGCTTCCACAGAAAGACAATGGATAGCCAGTGTTTGCAGACATTTCACACACGTGCTACAACACAAACTTTATTTAGAATAGAATTCCCTCACTCACTCACTGAGGTGCATAGAGATTTCATGTTGAACTCTTTGCTGTCTACCATCCAGCACATTTCAAACAATGATGTTGTCAAAGTTTGTCTTCTCTCCTCACTCACCTTCTTTCCTCAACCTCTGCCACTTTTTCTATTTGTGTCTCTGCTTTGTTGACTTTATGTCCCTTTTCCCAGCCATGAATTTGTCTTCGCCTGTCTGACTGTGCTGCTTGTGATGTAAGTGCATCCATATACACCTATATGTCACTGATGCAGCCTTTAGTAACTGTCTGTACGAGCTGGCACATGCTTATGTATCTGTATGGAGTCTAAGACCGCAGACGTATCCTGTACATGTGGAAGGTTAATTGTTTTGCAAAGATTCCAGATTGCATAATACACTTATACAAATGACTGGTTGCTAGAAATTTGCATAATTCAGTACATGGCTTTAGGTGAAGTTGTTATGTGTGCAGCCACAAGATGATTGTGTTATATTTAAATGTGTTGAAGATATTCCCTGATGTGCTTTTTAATTGAGCTGTTTCATTTATGCATGTCAAAAGCTTTATATTTATGTTCCCTCAGATGCACCCGTTTCCCTTCAAAAACCGATGTGTTCAGTCAGACAGCTTGCAGATGCTATCCTTCCTTCCCTAAAGCTAAATGTGTCTCTACCAACATGTCTGGCACTTTTTCATGTTCTTTTTTCCCCTCATCTCAGATTTCCTCTTGTCTTCTTCCTCTTAGGTAGATCTATTTTATCTCTCTTCTTTATTTCACACTGTGGTCAGTTTCTACTCTTCATCTCCTTCTGTCTTTCTATCTGCCTCATTTCTTATTGAGCACTTGGTTCAGTATTACAAGGTTTCATTCTCTTTCTTCTTCTTTTTTTTTTTTTTGCTTGTCAATGTGAGTCAATATATAGTACATTTCTCTGTCTCTCTCCATACCTTTATATATAACCTCACTCTGTGTCTTTTCAATGGTAAAAATAGATGTTTGAGCGCTTCCTGAATTCCTAACAACAAGCCCTGTATGTTCATATGATTGGTGAAGTTGTGGTGGTGGTGGTGGTGATCATAGGGATAGCCTGAGGTTTCGTCTGTGTACATTCTACTTTAATGAAAGCGAAATTTTATATTCTATATTTACATATACTGCACTGTATCTTTAGCTTGTTAATCCTAGTGGTATTTAGTACTGCACTGTCACATACTGGTTGAAAATCAAGTCCAAAGCCTTTTGTACACTGCAAATATATGACATATAGACTATGGGTGCTGAGTATATAATACTTATGAGTCTTTATCCATGTCCAGAAAAATAAACCTCAGTACATGATCAAATTCAAATAAAACTTTGGTACGAACACATACCACTAGGAATCCTCAAGTGAGGGAATATTGAAAATGAAATAACTGGTTGTTCATTGAATCACTCACTCAGAGAATGTCAGTCATAACTTGTGCAAATGAAATTACATATGGCAGAACTGCCAAACGTACTTTATATGCTGAACCAGTGAACAAGAGCTCATAGAGAATATGATTCTCTGTGTGTTAAAAGTTTGGATCGTTATGTCATGTTTTATTTCCTCTACAAAACCAGAAGAAAAACAGGAATGTAATATTGACATAATGAGGTATAATAATAATAATCTAAAAATTGTGTGTCTGCTTAACAAGTTACTTACATTAGCAACCTTGTGCTTTTTCCAAGGCTAAGAGTTAGCACAGGATTAACTAACTACAACATTCTCACAGTTGTTGGTGTCATGTTCCTGATCATCATGTTCTCACCTTAAGTTAAAGTTACCTAAGTAGCTAGCTACAACCAAGAATAATTGCTTTGCAATTTGCTTTGCAACGTTAGTTGTGGCTAAGCTCTACTTCTGTCAGAAATCATGGATTTCATGTTTCAGATTATTCCACTGTCACTCCCAGTTCATTAAAATAGATGACTATTTACAGAAAGTTTCAGTCCAAAGACATCACAATGTTGCAGCAATTCTTTTAAGATACTTAACAAAAACAAAATGCACAGTATCCAACTTTTCCAAGTCTCAAACAATGGAGATGAACATAGAAAACAATTTTTGTTTTTTGAATGAAATATTACTTCAAGCAGTTTTTACATGCTCTCAGATTTGATACTAGCAATACTTGTAATCCAATCACAATTTATGGGGTGGCGTGTAGCTCAATTGTTAGGGCAGTTGTCTTACAACTCCAGGGTTGGCAGGTATGATTCCTGGTCCTCCTGTGGCTTCATGCTGAGGTGTCCTTGGACAAGACACTGTAACCCTGTAGTAGTAATGTTCTATACATGCAGCTGTCCAAACAACAGTTTTTCCAAGGGGATCAATAAAGTATTAATTATTATTTTCTGTTGCAGATTAGTGGCAAGCATTATTACATGGTGGCATTTTTAGACAGTTTTCAGACAGCTGCACTTCATTAGAAACATTATTAGAAGTGTATGTATATTATACATGTTTTATAATTACAGGTACTGATATGCAAAGCATAGACAGTGTCTGAAAAAATCACTGTCTGTCCCACAATTAGTGAAATATCTGTGTTGTTCAGTGTGTTGGTGTAATTTACAAATATAAAAATGATTTTATAGAAATTATAAATATATAGATGTATGATTTTAAAGAAATGAGATTAGGTTGGTTTATACTTCACTGCATCTCTGCTTTCCTCTTTATGTGTCTTTTTCTCTCCATCCATCTGTCCCACGATGCCTTTGTTAACTGCTTATGTACGTGGAACGCTGAGACACGAGGTACAATGTGGTTGTCCAGATATGGACGTAGGTGACTGTGCTCATTGGAGAAATATAGTGTCCAGTCCTTCAACAGGAAATGTGCTGCCTACGCCTTCGTAATGACGTTTGTGTGTTTGTGTGTGTGTGTGTGTGTGTGTGTGTGTGTGTGTACTTTACAGAGTGTCAGCACAGTGTTTAGACTATTACAGCTTAAATACATGAGTCAGTCAGTGTAAAAGGCAACGTACAGTATGATCAATAATCAATCTGCACATTCTGTACTCCACAATATATTTCATAGTGGTGTAATGTTTCATGTTAGATCAGATAAACCTATAGTATAATGATTAATTCACAGTAAACATTTCTCAGGCTAATCTGTTTATTTTTTCATTTGGGTGGACAAGCAAAACTGGTGTAGTAAGTATAGTAGGTGGTGAGAGCCCAATGTCAGCTTTTCATTTCTAATTACAGTTAATCTGACTATTTTATTTTAAAACTGCATGGCTCCATATGGTGCTTATGAATTATAATGAGCAACAGCATAGTCCACAGGCATCACTCAACACCTTCTGTTAGCAAGTGTGCTTTTTCATTCACCTTTTGCTTGGATGTATCCATGACTACCCCGTGTCTTTATGTAAAAATGTTGCATCCACACTGTCGATCACTGCATCCTACTGTCCAGCATGTGTTAGCAGTGAAGTACACTGGGTTACACAGGAACAGTGATACACTGGGCTACTGCTGGGTATGTGTTGTCTAAGCCTTAGTGCACTGATTCCCACACTGTCGGGGAGTGATCTGCCAACTGGAGATGCTTCACTGGCTGCACCACATGTCCGCTGCCAATTTTCTCTTTGCGCTCGCTCCAGCATAGGGCTAACCCTAACCACTTGACAACCACTGTGGCCTGTAGGGGACTGCTAGAGCTGATTGCTAGGTCCTACACTGGACTCTAAACTAATGATACCATGAGGTCTGGGAGGTGGACAAATGTGACTCTTCTGTGTCAGCGTAAACACCTTCATCTAGGAATCCTCCACTAGTTACAGGAAGTACATGCAGTTGGAGGGCAGGGTGCTACAGTACTTTATGACCTCTCTAAGTAATTCTAAATATGAACTCCACTCTGTTGCAGGGAAGGCCAGGACCATATAAGGATCTGTTGACTATTACCTGTATATTAGATAATTAGTAATCGTGCTAAGTTTGTTGATGTGGAGATAATTTGAAAACCATCCTACATAAAGCAAAATATTTTTTTCGTCATTATGAATTAATATGCTAGTTGTTTTCTTTACTACCGATATTTAGTACTAAAGAAAACAACACATGGTCATTATAAGATACACGTTTTTTGTGTCTATCTCTAACCCAGTTGTCTCTGTACATAAAGTCAGTCTGTGATGTAGGGCTGTACAACTGCCCGAATCTGGCAGTACAATACTTATCCGGATACTGGGGTAGTGAATCAGTATGTTTTGATATATCGCAAAACTGTAAGCAACCCAATATATTGCAAATTGGGATAAGAATGTGCTGGTTCATATACACAGTATGTCAGTAGCTGTGGCCATTTGATGACCAGCTATGCCACACCACGCTGATCATCCAAATTTGACTCTCTCACTAGCATTCTTACCGTATCTTAGAAAGACAGCTGCCTCATGTCAGTACAGCTAATACAGTATCAAACCTGGTTTCCTTGATCAACTAAAATAAAATGACTACTAACATTATGATTTTTCTTTCCACAAATCCAGCCAGAGAGGTTTGATTAGACATCTTATTTAGACACATCACTATACTTAAATTACCCTACTGCATTTTAAAATCATCATGGAAGACATTCTCATATTATTTTCTTAATAATCCTAACAAGGCTTTATTAAATTCAATATTAAGAAAACCCTGCTCCATGGTGTCGATAATTATAGGGATGTCTGTCATATTAGCATTAGTAGTATTAATAGTTAATAGTATCGGTGACACGCTTAAACAGGAGTATTTATAGAAAAACACATAACAGACCTCATCACAGGGTGAGTGTAGTTTCAGTTTTGTATCATTTTCACACACACACACACACACACACACACACACACACACATATTCGTTCACAGTAGCCACTGAATGATTCTGTGGATGTGAAGTGACAAGTCGCTTTTGATGGATGGTAAATTAGTCACAGTCCTCATGACTCCCTGTATTACCAGGTGATTGCACACACACACACACTCTGCAGGTATTTTTATTCAAGAGCTAATGCACACACACACGCACACACACACACACACACACACACAAGCTGTATTTAGCCTACTTATGTTTGTATGTGTACACACATGCCAAAAAGTGAGCGCGTGCACACACACTCAGAGTGGTGATCTGTATTTAACCTAGATACCAGTGATTAGCCAGTGGCAATTAAGCACATGCCTACACACACACACACACTAGCACACAAACACACACTGAGGATGACATAAGGCTACTTTAAATACATTTGTAAATAACTTCCCATATGTGTAGAGGTTATTATATCAAAGTGCTGGCACTGAACTGATTATTTATATTGTTTTGCTCCTAGTGGTGCAAAACAAAAAAAAGCCATATGGAAAACTGGACACTGAACAGAACTAGAGAGAAAACAACAACAACAACAACAAATAATAATAAAATCTGTCATACACAGATATCACGCAAGAAAACTTATTCCTTTCACTCAATTTTCTAAACTCAGTCAAGTTGTGTTTTGTTGGGGAGCTAAATATCCAATTTCTATGTAAAACCTCAACCAAAAGCTCCCTGTGTCCCCAAAATCATTTAGTCTCAATTCAACAATATGAGGCTTTAACTTTAACTCTGTTTTGATGAAAGCGCAGATTTGAATCCTTTTTCTGAAGTTTTTCAAATGAGCCATTTGTGTTCATCAGAACTGATGCACTTACATGTCCCGCAGTGAATCTGAAATGTTACTTCTCAAAATAATAACCTGAAATACATTCAGCATGTAGTGTGCTGCCTCCACCTACTTATGTAGTGTATCGCAGCTCTTCATGGCCTTGGGCACCAAGTTTATTAATACAAAGATCTGATCATTGCACAGACTGTTAGCTTGACCTTACAAAAAGCACTTATGAATTTGTTCATTGAGAATCATTAAATATAAATATCTCAAGATCTTACTCTTGTGATTTGATATCACTTACAGAAAACAGCACAAACTGATTTAGTAAGGATGCACACTGCGCCTTTTGAAACAGTCCACACTGGGGATTTTGCACCTTGGCCTCCTTAAATATGAAAAGTGATGCACTTTTCCCCCTTCGGGCAAAATATAGAAAGGAGAAAATGCAAATACATGAAAGTGTATGCCATGTGATTTATCAAGTTCAATAGTGGCTGTGATTATGTTTGGTATGTTTGAAAAGCAGGGGCAATCTGTTTGTGCATGGATGGCTAGCGATGAGGAGTCAAATGAGAAAGGAAAGAATGCACCCAGTGTGTGTGTGTGTTTGTGTACGTGTGTTAACTTATTTGGAATGACAAATAATACAAATCATACTGTGTGTCCAGCGATCCAAGTTTGGAGCTGTTGGATGAGCTGCAGGTTGATTTGGAGCCAGTCATAAAAAGCAGCCACTCAAAATCTCTGCGTCTGTGATGCAAGGATAAACATCTCTGCATTTACGTGTGTCTGTGTTGTACCAGCGTACTGTGGCTGTTGCTGCTGCAGTGTCCCAAAGTAGGTTTATGTTTTATTCTGTGCTGTCAGGCTGCCAAAGGTAGCTATTATGTGGTTTTCCCAGTATTATAGGAGTGATTGACCTTACATATATGCAACATGTCCCCCTGCTAAACACTCAACACGTGTTAAGTAATCAAAAGCACACACAGTTTGTTGTGGCCATCCACCCTGGGTCACTACATGATTCATTCATTCTGAGGCTTCTTTTTTCTGCAAATCATTACTTTGATTCGAAAGAAGAAAAGAGGATGCATTGTCATCTCCCAAACTCCCCATGAGTGACACCAGTAAAATATGCAAAACCCTAAAATGCGACGGCATCCACCGTCTTCGCATGAAAACGTGAAAATGTGTCAAGCTCAGGCTTATGTAAAAAAAAAAAAACAAACAAAAAAAATTGGGTTTTTTTTTAGGCATTTCACAGGCATTTGTTAATGTGCAGAAAATTAAAAGTACTGTTAGCTGTTAGATACATTATATGAATAACTTACACGTTGGTGCTGACTGCATTAGTTTTTTTTCAGATCACTTTAGTTTTCAGTCTGTTGTTGCAAGCAGGCCTCAAAACAATGTAGTTACCCTCACCACCACATTATAATAGATAACTTGCAGTTGTTCATTGTAAATTCTGCATATTTTTGGTCACACTTGGGCTTGGCTCAAAACCACAGTATATCATTCACTGTCTGATCTAAAGTATATATATACTTCTTTAAGGCCACCTATGTTTTCAAATAGAATCTACATAAAACAAAAGTATTCTTTTTAGCCACAACAGTGAAATGCTTTGTAATTGTGATTCATGGTTTTCTTTTGCAGACACTCTTGCACTTCTTGCACTGTTCTCCATGCAGGATATTTTAAAGTCCACTGTAGATTGATGAAGTGCTACATAAATAAATGTATTTATGCTGTTTCTGCAGTAGCGCTCTGCTTCACGTTCACATACTCCTGCACACACAGGCACCTGGGAACTGCCTAGTACAACCTTATTCTGCTGCTTTTAGTCACTGAACTGCTTCAGAATGTTGAATATTGACTTGCATGGGCAAATACATTCTTGAATGTTATTTAGTTTTTTCCCAATCCTTTTTGATGTTCTATTTTCATTGCTGTGACAAGATGGGACACAGAGGAGCCAAATAAACACTGTGAAGATGCTATATGCAAGTTTAACATTTTATAATTTTGTCTACATACTGCATGTAGAGCTGCTGTGGTTCACTTTTACTTCCTGTTTACCTTTCCTTTTTCTTCTTCCTTTCTATCTGTTGCGGCTTGCTTTTTAAAACTGACTGACTGTGTATGTATATATATGTGTGTGTGTGTGTGTGTGTGTGTGTGTTAAATGTGCAGCCTGTAAATAATGAAAGAGCATGCTCATGTTTGGATCAGTCTAAATTATTTAACCAAGCCCACTCTCTTGCACATACACTACACTCTCCCCTGTGACGTACTGCTTGCACGCCACAGTTGTACCTGTATCTTTGTGTCCTTCTCTTCTCTGCCTCTTATAAAAAGGTCAAGACAGCTTTTTTTTTTCCAGGAAGTAAACATCTTAGTAGGCTGGCTTGGGATCAGCAGCTACCATTTTCAAACTTGACTGTGTCCAAAGTACGTCCTTCATCTGTATTCATGGCATAAATCATATCTAAAAATTAGTAAGTTTGATAATGGCAGGATGTGTTAGGAGCACTACCTATGAAGGAGTCTATGGCTAACTCAAGCACAGCATTTTGATGTTTTTATTCATATTGTACACATTTAGTCTGTAGTTCTGCCTACAGTAATTCTTTCTTTCGAACCAACTAGGGCTGTGTGCCTTTCCTCCCCAAACATTTTTGATTGATTTTGAGTGTTTTCAACAACATTTCTCACATTTTTAAGCATTTTCCAAAGCAGCACCTAAATGCAAGTGGCTGTGAAGTGCTTTCATATTGAGTCTTTTCATACCTCTGATGAGAATGCTGATTACAGTTTAAAGGAACCTTAGGTCTCTGTAAGCCATGCTGTGAATGAAAAATAAGTAAATGTGTGCAAGTGTGATTTATTTATCACAAGGACAGAAAGAACTGAAATTTGTTTAACAAAGCTTAATGAGCAGTCAACATTCAGAATTTAGTTCCATCTTTTATGATTCAGTTTACGTGATAGACGTTACTGAATTCAATAACTTAAAACAAAAATTACTGTGCATAAATTGATGCACATCATTATTTAAAGGTGTCATTTCGTCCTCTTTTCTGTGTTAGACCGACAGTGTAATGTATAGTAGGTCAAACAACACAATAAATAAGAAGACAAGGAGAAATTAATATAGCAAAGATGGAGCAAACGGTTAAAGTATAATAAAACCAGTGACAAAACCAATTTGTTTCATTATCCCTCCAATGGAAGGATTGCTACACACACACTTCTATGTATAGACAGTAAGAAGCAGCACTCCTTTGTTAATTGTACTGGACTGAACAACATAAAAAACATAAAACAGCATAGAACATGTCATGTATGAGGGAATAAAAAGGCCATACCGACGATGTATGGGCTGATGTGCTATTGGCACACTGTCTATGCACTGGAAGTGTGGACAGTCCGTGGGGTTGCAAATTTTTGGGCTGCATGCAGACGTCTCTAAAGAGTCTGCCTAAGCCCTCAAGTAGTTGGGAGATGATGAAATGTGTGTTGCCTTAGTGCAGAAGCAAAAGCATTAATTGGCCCTTGAGTGGACTAACACATATTGATCTCATTTCAAAATCTGTCACGAATAACAAGTCTAGATTGTCTTTGTTGTTGTTGTAAACCATTATACAACATACACATCCTCCTGAACCCCAGATGTAATGTTCTTATTAGTGCCAACAAAAAGCAATAAATGAGCGCGGAGGCAGAATTCTCATGCAGGTGTGTTTGGATACAGATTAACTCCCCAGGTCACCAAAATTACAAACAACTAAATGCAAGGAGTGGAAAGGAAGAATAAAGTTGTTAGTACTGCATAGAAGACATTATACTTATTGCTTTTTTAGCTTTGTTGTTTCAGAATAGTTTCACTGAGAGGCCACTATAATGATCATATTCAAACTGTTAATGTCTTAATTTTAAGTTATTATTGGTAATCAGCTTTTCCATTGATAGCTGCCAGGACTGCGTTCTGACTATTGACCGAGCTGCCAATATTATGCTCTTGCTCACGTGCTCCGGGGAGTTAAGCTAAATTATTGTCCATTAATTTCATAGTAATCACTATACATTAGAACATAATAAATGGTGGTAATTATTAGGTCAAAGCAAATGAGAAGAGGGCACCATAACCAGGTTGCTTTTTTTATGGTAATCCACTATTCCCATAATGCTGTAGCGAAGTACTCAATAATAAGAAAAGAGTAATTAGGCAGGAAATTGTTTCACCATTAGCCTTCAGCTGTGATAAATAACATGACTTGACAGTCTTGTATTTCCCATGTAAATAACATGTCCACAGGCATAATTTTCACTAGGTGTCGGGGGAACAAATCCCCCTCACTTTAATACAGTGTTTTCATCTGTAGTAGCACATGGTGGAGCAAGTGCATGGAGAAAATTGGAGAACTATACAATCCATCTGTGGATTTAGGCTGTCTCAGTGTTCCGTTTTACACTGGCACTGTATAAAATGTACCAAACAGGTGAGAGAGGTAGTGTCAGCTTTCGGGTGTTGGGGGAGGAAGAAGTGTGAAATTTCTGTGAATTTTTATTGTGACACTGGTTACTGGGGTTGTTTCTCCTGGGAGAATTTATGACACGATCCAAATTCAAACGCAGTTGTCACATATAAGTTGTGTCTAAAGTCACTAACCTATTCACTCATTCACTACTAGTTATGTAATGTAAACTAAGTAGTCCACTCAATAGTGTGCAGTAAGTTGAGATTTCAGTCACTTGCTAATCAGTTTCATATTGTGTCATCACTGATTCATCCACTAGTAATGTTTTTACGCAACAGCAATTGTTGCCAGATTCTCACTGAAGATATGACGGGCTGTCTATGTGGGAGTCATTGTCATTCACCAGAATAAATTCTGGATGGATCAGACCCTTATGATTGTGATGGTGCAATTAACAAAGTCCAAAAGGTGGTGGGGGATCGGGGTTGATGTTCTTATTATATCTGATAACTGTTTTATAAAGTAAATACAACCAAACAACTTAAAAGTCTCTTCCAGCACCAAGCAGGCAAGTAATATGAATGACTTACACAGTTAGTGATGAGGCCTCTTAAAATAAAGTAGTTTGACCTTAGTGCAAAATTACAAGCAAATTGCATACATAGATTAGGGGGAAAAGTGTCACATATTTTAAAATCCATCTTCTTCCAAGTGGAAATCTAGTTATCTAGGCAAAAATACACCATTTAAATAATTCACATTCGAGATAACATTCGGAACTGATGGGTCTGCTGGGGATTGTCTTGTATGTATGTTAGCAGCTTGATTGCTTGTACGCCAACACAGGAAAAAGTCAATAGTTCAGATGTGAGGGGCAAGGCAGTGGGCTGATGAGATGTTTCTGAAGACGAAACTGCTCCTCCTGTGAGAAATATCCTTTTAGCGAATTTTGCCACGCTCTGGTTCCCCTGCGAAAATGTAGCTGTTTTATTTTTAATTGTTTGAAACATGAAAGATGGCTGATTGTTGGCTATAATTTCATCTGCCTTCCTCACACAGTTTCCACTATCTCTGTGTCAAGTGCGCCTGTACAGAACAGTAGCAGTAAGATAAGAGATGGATGGGCGCACAGATGAGAGAGGCAGAGATTTATGCTTCCACATTCCCAGTTGCTTGTTGGCTATTTTCAGACACCACACACAAACACACGCATAAACCAACAATGTGTCATTACAAGCTAATGCCATAATATGTTTGCTATGCCCTCCCACAATACTTTGCTCCACAGGCCAAACCCATTTACTCATCTGCATATAGACAAACAAAAATGATGTCTTTGTTTGTGTGTCTGCGTGTGTGGAGATGCGTATGTGTGCTGGGTTCTGTGTGTGTGTTCTTATGTAAGCACGCAGCCTCCTCTTGCCTCGAGGATGATGATGGAAAGTGTTTGTCATCCTCCCACCTCTCTCTAGCTCCCTGTTTCCCGCTCTCTTTCTTCATCCATTCAAATCAAATGTGATTTATTGGGATAACAGACATTCCCAGGGTAACGTAACTGAGCTGACATACACAAACGGCTAATTAATTATGAATTTCAAATGCATATCAACTGTGATGTACCTTGTGGGTTTGTTATTCAAACAGTGTCACACAATGTCATATGTTAAGCTCCCCACACAGTTGTGCGGGATAGCAGAGTGGAGGCGAGTGAATGATCCCACAGGCCGTTTGCAAACACTGCAGTGCCTCCATATGGCCACCAGGTGTTTTTTTAATACACACTCTTGGAGTACAACTGGAGAAACAGATTAGAGATTAGATCTTATTTAGTGTTCACAATTTCTCTTAAATGTGTTTGGCAAAACAAACAAACAAACAAAAAAGAACTTGAATCATTGAATTTATCAGCTTGAAAAAGCTGACATTCCCCTGCCACATGTTCTGATGTCAGTACACTGTGCACGTCTTTGGTTTGACTAACTAGTTTTAAAAGAAGCAATTTGTGAGAACTGAACTATTCCAAAATAGGAAGTGCAAGATAAACGTAGATAGACAAAATGTAGAAATACAATAAATACGTCTGCTTTGTATTGCACAGGTAGAAATGCATGTCACAAAGCAGCATTTGCACATAAATGAGTGGATAAATCCACTAAGACCTGGAACTCATTATTTTCTCCTGTGGTGCATTTTCAAATAAAAAAAACAACTATCAATTATCTTCAGATTAAGCAAAGCATCTATCAACTACTTTGACAAATTGAGGCACTGACAGCACTGGTGTAATACACAACATCTGCTAATAACATAGATATTATGCCAATTTATATGTGGACATTTAATTTGTGATGCGTCTTTTACTGCCTCTGTCAGTCTTATTTGATCTCTCTTTCTTATAGCTGTATTCCATTTGATTACTGTCACTATCTGTCTTATATAAAACAGCCTGACCCAATTTAGACTACTTAAATAAAATATTCATTGCCCCTTCACACTTCATGATTAATACTTTTTTCACCCTAGAGAGTCCATTATAAAAATCATGGCTCATATGTAGTGGTATTAGTTTTTTTTCACACTTCTTTTGACATCAGTTTTTTATATTGGATCATATTTTCATTAATTTTACTCTTCATGGTTTTGTAACTTGTGTTTTTTGGCTTGAGAAATATATTACATTCAGACTGATTGCTCCGGTCTTACAGCTGTGACTATGCTTCTTACACCCAATTTACTCCCCTGTACATTTCAAACAACATTAAAATAGTGTTGAACACACATACATGTGGTAGTTTGTCCCAACATTATCATACGACTAGAGTTGCAATTTGTATGTAGGCAGGTTTTTGTTGAAATTGCCCTGCTTTTGACATCAGGACCCAATATGGCTGCAGCGTCTTGTACATTGGCAGCAAAGTGGTGACTGGTGTAATGCTTATTTACACTGTAAACACCCAAAAATATCAGAAAACAACTGTTCAAACAAAGCTGTTTGGTTGGGATTATTGATTAGGCAATTTAGGCTCTAAATAAACATGGCTAGGCATAAATAATAGAAAACAAACACTATTTATTTAAATAATCAAAACCACTGGTTAGCTAACCAGACCAGAAAGCCTTTTTAGTTTTAAGCTTTTGTTGTTTTAGCATGGCTTAATGGGCTTCTTTGTCTGTGACCTAGTGTTGCTACTGCATTTGTCAAGTCATTTCTAGTCAATAAGAAGTTTCCAACCACACTCACTAGGTTAGGCCTACACTGCTGTGGTCACTTTGATAAATTGCCAATCAAAAGCACATTGCACACTTAATTGCATGGAAAGCAATTCCAGCCTGCAAGTTGGAATCCAATCTAAAGAATTCAGTGATACTAAGTTTGAATATCTTGACAGTGGTGTGGGTGTGCTGATGCAGGTTTACAGTGAGATGCACTATTGTAAAGTAGATTTGGCCTCACTAGAAGCTCTGGCCTGATTGTTTAAATCTTATGCATGTACCCTGTGTGTTTATCTGTGTGTATGAGTAGCCTAGCATCTCATAAAACAAATCTACTTTGCATTTTCTCAAATGTAAATGTATATGACGATGAAGCGTATTTGTAATGACAGGATAGATTAATGGAATTACGTTTTGTTCAGACATGGAAGGTGTCTTACCCTCTTCTTTATGCTACAGGCAGTAAAATGTGTCTATGCGCTGTAGCAGTCTGGATGACAGAGTGAAATAAACGGTGTCATTTTATTAACATCAAACACTGAGAGAAACCTCAGAGAGAACAAAAACACACTACAGTAAAGAAAAACAGCACTTGTGGGTCGAAGAAGGACCTTATTGTGTTTCGTATTTTTCAGATGATGTATTCTGTGTTGCATACAAGAAGGCTTTGGCAACATTGTTGTACTGTACAACCAACACCTCTTAAGGCATTTTCACACCTTTTGGTTTGCTGATGTCATTTTAGTCCTGGAGTGGTTTGTTTGGCTCTATGAGAGCTTTGTGCTCACAGTGAGACTTTGCTGAGAGGCAGGTTTGTTGGCTCATTACAACAAATCATGGACCTTTTTTTGGATTGAAAATGGGATCTGATTATTATGGGTTAACTAAGCTAATGAGTTACTTAAAGATAGACTCTCAGAGTATACTCTTTCAGTTCTTGTCTCTCTTTAGCTTTTTACATGAGACAAAACAGGATAACCTCACATTTCCATCTAAAGATAAGATGAGGGTTTTTTTTTGTTTTGGTTTTTTTTTCATTCAAGCAAGA
>OMLM01008924.1:6738-38563 GCA_900302695.1 Helostoma temminkii | reverse complement strand
CAAATGCAAAACTCCAAATCGAGGCTGCTGCATTTCAAAAGGGATTCAGCGCCACTGTAGCAAAGGCGAGACCTGTGACGAATGCTTCTTCTAAGCATCTGTTTCATCAGTGGCTAAAACGGAGACATTGAACAGAATCACCGTGCAGCCCTACAGCTATATGCTCGATTTTGATTTGATTGTGACTGTGTCTCTAAACAATGAATAATAGCATAGCATACTTAATAGCTACACATTAAGCTGCAGTATGTTTCTGCGTTGATCAAGTCTACCATTAAAAAACTGACATGGATGTGTATTTATTTATATGCAAAATGATTAACCAACCAATCAATAAACTAAATGACAGATTAGAAAATTTTAAAAAATATACATTTGTTGCTGCAGGAAGAAAACAGAATTTCACTTGTGTTGTTTGATGTTGAATAAATTAATCCACAATTAGTAAACCAAGAGTATAGCCCAAGGATACAGTAGTTATCATGGTGCACACTGCTAGTAGCATTTAGCTATTACCCACGAAAGAGATGGGATTCCTTTCAACTTTAAATCACAAAGTAATGAAGTGATTCAATGGAAGAGGGTTGCAACAGGCAGCAAAATCAAAAGAGCATCAATTAAACTACAACTGTGGAAAAAAACTAAATTAACTGACAACACTGTAAAAAATAGCATGAAACACCATCATTAATGTATTTTGTCATAATACAATGTGCTGGCCAAACCCCATTGTGGCTAAAAGAGCTGCTTTGAATTAGTTCTTGCCCTGCACTCCATGACATATACTCTTCTGTCAGAACTGGATTATGGCTTACATGGTGTAATTCTGTTGAAACAGCTTCATGCTCTAGATTTTATCGAAGGCCCATGATATATGAACAGTTCTGCATCTTAAAAGAAAGGTTGTGTATTTTAGTGGCAGTACCAGGCTTGATCCCAAGTAAAACAATGAGCCGAGAAGCTGATGTATGCACTTGTATGCATTTTGAGGGAATGTTCTCGTGAACGTGATATCATCTGATGGGCCAGTGATGGATGCACTCTGGCGTGTTTTTAAAAAATAGTGCTGTCAAGTAATGGTGCGGAAATAGTGTTGTAGACCAGATATTACACAACACGGCCATGAATCAGGCACTTAAACTATTACTGTTAGGCTCTCACTGCCAACATCTCCTATTACACATCTTTTGCTTTCTCTTTTTTGTCTCTACTGCTTCTCTTACCTTTCATGCAGTAGTCATGCACATCATGTGCAGGAGTGTTGTTATAACAAGTCTTAACTCAATACTAAATTGGTGCGTGTGCGTCTAGATATACAGGGTTTAAGCACGTGTGTGAATCCATCTGTGTGTTCTCTCATTCCACTGCAATCGCACTGACCTTGGTGCTGATCTTCTCATAGTCCTGGCAGCTCATGTACTCCAATAAATCAGCCAGCTGACTGTATGTGCCACTGATTAGTTTGATTTCATCCATTTAATCCAATTCCATCATGAAGCACAGACAGTGACAGAGGGCAGGAAGCAGGTTGAAAAAGGCTTTCTCAGCCTTGATGCAATGAAAACATGCATGGAGAAGGGTGTTTGTATTGGAATTAACTAAAACTGTCTTAATGAGGCTATCTAGCTTTATCCCGACCAAAAGCACAAAAGCAAAATTACATTGATAAAAAATGAATTCAACAATGTGCTTATTTGTCAGTTGTTAGCTTTAGGAACAGGCAGAAAGAAGCAGGCAAATCCAACAGTTATAGCTAGTCTACTAACTAAAATGTATCCTTAAGAAAGAGCAGTTTTTAACATGTCAAGGTTTACATAAGCTTTAGACTTACATAAGCATTTGCTGTTCCATGAGCCACAAACACTTGCAGGTTAAACATCATCTTTGTGTGGCTGGGATTCATTTTACTTGCGCTCATATAGGCATGCTCAGTGTTTCTAAAGCTTTCCTGAGTGTGTGTATGTGTGTTCAATGTTGTTGTGTTTGGCCTTGCTCAGTGCAGCAGTCTCAAAGTGCACTAATTGAATGAAGAGTAATTGTGATGTGTTTAGGCAGCTGCTGACCCCTGTTGTTCAAGTAGGCAAAGCCATTAGCTTAAGCATAAGGTTTACTGCAGTGGACACACAGTGAAACAAAGCCAAAGAGTGGAAGCAGCATAACAAGAAGGCAGTGAGTTAGTTAAGTAGCTTGGGCATTTTTGATATGCATTAGGTTCTGGTACAAACAACCAAGCTACATCCTTGAAGGTGTGGAAGAACATGTATTAACTATTAATTCACAAAATGAAAAACAGAAGCTAAAAGGTTTTTCAGTAGCAACAGCAGAATACATACTGTAATCTCCTCCACGGTTAAATAAAAATCTATGTGCTGAGACACACAAGGGCTACTGTAAGTGCACTTCCTTCTTGAATAAGCTTTGCCCAAATTAATTCAAATGTTTGTTTTTTTTTATTAATATTTTTGAATATGTGCTGTTCTTCAAACACAATTCCTGTCAGTACTGAAGTGCCTTTAATAAGTGTACTAAACAGATAATTGTATTAATTGTTTCTTATATGTGGCCAAATGCTTTGTATTTAATGATATTAGAAGCAAATGCTCTCAGTACACAATGTAATTTGTCATTTTCATCCAGGTAATGGTTTAAAACATGTTTCGACGAACATGCTTCTCATCACAAAGTCCATTTAGTAGCTGTTCTGGAGCCTTTAACCCCTGTTTCTCATCCATTTAAATGAGGTTCATTTGTGCAGATGTAGGTTGCAGCAGCAACTGTTTTCTCCTTCCTTGTTTCATCTTGGCTGGTCTGCGGGTGGTCAGAATCCCTCTCCTTTGTTGGTCATATTCAGTATCCTCCATGTATGTTTGTGTTGTCATGGTTCGGTGGAGAAGAATGCAAGGCATCTTTTGACACAATATCAAAACAAGGAATGATTTGTGATAAAATAAACCAAATAGAAATGTCTGTTGTTTCCTATTATGCTCTATTGTTTGCTGTTTTACTTTATATAGCTGTCAACCATTTTCTTTTGGACTCTTTCAGCCTGTGGTTCATATATAAAAAATTCACAGCACATTTAGTAAATCTGTAAACAAACTATGCAGTGCTTAATTTTTATTTCAACACAGCAATGATAAGATGAAAGAAATTGTACTGTTTCAGTTTTTCAATTCAGTAACATCAAAGTTCATATATCATTTTAATCTTTGCATGCTATTTTATATTATAGTCGACTATCTGATGGAGCAAACTCTCCATACCAAATGACCGAGATATGCATTAGAATGATCATCATTTGTCAGATGACAGAGAAATGAACATAAACCTGTGTATTTGCACAACAATCCTAACATTTGTACAGACATTGAAAACGAAATTCGGCTTGTTATGACATGTAGTCTCAGAAATGATCTAATATCTCCCGAGGTTGTAGTTTGTGTGTTTTTTTGTTTCAATAGTAATATGCAGTAAACAACTCCGCTGTTCTCAACAAGAGCCCGACACTCTTAGACTGTTGGAGAACACTTCAACATATGAAGTGTTTTTCTAACTCTGACATGACTAATCTATTTTAACAACACAAGTGCCATAGTAAACTACCTGACACTCCTCAGAAAAGAGCACTGCAAGCCTGTGGATGACACTTTAGGATGACAGAGCACTTTCCTACTTCTAATGCCACAACCACGTCACGTGGTAAAGATGGTGGCTGCAGGCTCTCAGCTGTTGTTCACTTTAGCTTTCAGTTTTAGATATCAGAAATATATTTCTTCATTTTAACTATCACTTAGTTAACATCTTAACATTGACTTTTCCCATACTTAAACACTGAATGGTTATCCTAATTAGCAGTTTCTAAAAGTATATCTTCTGTTTTGTCTTTGTTTTCACTGGAGTATGGGGGAGGAGGATGACAAATGCTGTAAATCTGGAAATGTTCCTTAGATATTTGTATGGTTTTGAACATAAACCAGTGAGCTCCTGTGAATTGTTAAGTTCAGCACTGGGTTTTAAATAAAGCTGCCTCCAAACATCTCAGGTTCAGGTGATGTTGCAGCTAAATGGCTGGTTAAGGTTCCTTAACACTTTATTAGGAACACCTGTGCAATTTAATATGATCCAGTACAGCAGCTTTGCCATGAATTCTACTTTTACAAGGTGGGATGGCAAGCCTATTTACATAAATTAGCACCCAAAACATTAGAAGCAGTTCTTAATAACAAGTACACCAGCATGACTCCTCGACCCACTATAAGCTATAATATGAATGATCACCTTTCTGACAGTTTCAGCAAAAACTGAGAAATTATAAGCCTATAAAAATAAAATTCATAGCAAAGCTGCAGGATTGGATTGCATTATATTGCACAGGTGTACCTAATAAAGTGGCCAGTGACCGTCTATCGACTCTTTGAGGCAGTCAAAGGGATGCCATATAATAATGATGTACGTGCACTTACAGTATTAATATGATAATATATGCTGTTGGCATCAGCTTTATAATTTTCCAGTTCAGTCGACCACATCACTTAGAGCGAATAAAAGTCTATTGGAATCATTTCCGGGGTATATTTTATTATATATAACATATAGCAGTTGCAATTATATACTGCTAGTCAAAAATAAATGTAAATCACATACACAGAGAACATTTACTGCTCTATTATGTGCTATGTCAAGCTGTGTAACTGTAACTGACAGTGGTAGGAAGTCTGATGATATATCTGTGTTTGAACTGGGTAACTTTAGTTGCACAACCCAAAAAAGAATTAAGACTAGACACTTTTATAAGGTCAGATTAAATGTTTTAACTTGATCTTAAACCAATTAGGTAACTTACTGAGCAACAGACAAACCACAGATGCCATTTTAACCACAACAGTGGGGTTTAAGAGATTATGTGATTTTGTTCTGGACAATACAGGTTTAAACCTCCACACAAACCGCTAAGCTAATGTCTCCCTTAGAACTGCATCAGCTTTAAATATGGAAAATAAAGGTTTGAACACAAGAAAATGACAGGGATTTTTTTTTCTGTTAATACTAAAATGTATGGTTTGTTATAAAACGTGTCCTCAAATGCATTACTCGCTAATTACCCATGCATTAAGTGTGAAAAAGCTGATCGGGAGCAGCAGAAGTCTACAGAAATCATCAATCACGACTCCTTGGCTGCTTCTTAAGAGTTTGAATGTGTGAATACTTCGAAGTCGTCGTTTTTAACTGCCAAGTTGTTCCGCTGGTTATCCCCTTGTGAGATTTGAAAGCAGCCTAAGATCAGTTTCAGTATACAGAGCATGTGGAAAAACCATTTCAGCTGTCCGTGAAGTTAGCATCATCAGAGCAAGCTGGGGGCTAAACTGGCTGTATAAGACCTTCAGGCGAGCTGGGGTGTCAGTGTGGAAGGCGTTCAAAGAAGTGGATCAAGCAGGCTCCACACGTGTGAAACACAATCGTATTTTACACACCACTACAAACAGAGCTTAATTTGTCTTCCTTGCCCATAATCCCTTTGGTTAATTCACCATTCCATTTGATCCCAGTGGTCTTACATTTTACCTCAAGCTATACTGAGTCTGTAACTTCATTATGGAGAGGAGTTTGTGTGAAAGTGAGCTTATTTCCGATGTCATTTTCAGTTCTATATGTGTGTGACATACTGTATGTCATTGCCTCTTGTCCTATAGTTGGACAACACAATGCCGGCATCATCTATCATACCTCGTCTCCTCTCAATAAATGAAATTCATCCCTATCCCCCTTTTCCTTTCACACCTCAGCACTCATTTAAATTAGCTCATTCTCTGATCTCTTTTTTTCTATCCCTCTCTGATAATTCTCCCTCGTTTCCTTTCCATTTCTAAGTCTGTCTCACTCATTCGCTCTCATTACAGTCATTTCTCTGTGTAATTAATGAGCTGATATCTGCTTTTGTGTCACAAGGGTCATGAGCTCTCGCTCTCTGTCTCGCTCTCCTTGTCTTTGTAGCACAAGTGCGTATGAGTCATCCAGAGCTCTGTTTAGCTGCCGCTCTGTCTTTCTGCTCTTCTTTCTCTGCACTCAAATAGGAAGGGAAAGAAAAACAGGGATTGTATGACCTCCGACATTGCAGCAGATTTCAGCTCAGTAATTACACGGAGGAATGAAAGAGCTAGAGAGGACCACACAACAAGACTAGACAAAGGTGAATGGCTTCTTCGTCAGGACTGAGTAGTGGTTTGATATAATATGATATAATTTGATGTATAGCGCTTATATCTTACTCATACTTACTGAAACAATACTACAGCCCCTGTACTTGTCTAAATCACATTTGCTAGTAAAAATTATATTACTTTTTTTTTCATATTTAGACGCATCGCATCACATGTATTCATAGATAGGTATCTGTCATTCAGTGGTGTCTCTTTAAGGTTGTTTTGCATCTCATATGTCTCACATATGTCTCCTACTACTAATTTTGTGTTAGTCTTTGCTCGCTTTGATCTATCTGTTCATTTTGCAATCTCTTTCTGTTGTCATTCACTATCTGTTGGGGAACACTTCATGTGACTTTCTAGATGTTTTGTGTCTCAGCAGTTTTTTGCATCTCTGTGTTGTTTTTTGCGTCTAACAAGCGTTTTGTTTGAGGTCATTTTGCACTTCTTTGTAGACTTTTTGAGTCTCAAGCTGTGGCCTGTGGTAGGTGTCCTGGGGGATATCCCAGTACAGGTATCAAGAAAACCAATAAGAACAGGAAAAAATAAATCAGAAACCAAAAAAGTGAACTAGACAGAGAAGTTTGCTCTTTTCTCATTTCAGCAGAGGTGGCGAACCAAGTTGTTAAGTGGGAGTTTGGTTGTTATGTAATTTGGTAATTGACAGAAATGTTACACACTGTAGCTATCCAACCACCTGTAACAAGCAGCTCTGAGTGTAATGACACTTTAAGACCTCATTTACACAGTCTATTAAAATGCATCTTATGTCTGTATTCTGTCGAGAAAACACTTCAAAGTATAAATCAACTGGAATGCAATCAAATCAGCCAGATCTGGCTCGCACTAGGGTCATGCTGATCTAATCTCAGGTATAAATGCAGTGTGTACAGCGTTTGAGTGATTTGTAATACAATGATGAAATCACATTTTTGTAATGTATGTACTGTATATTTAGGTAGGAACAAATGGCCTGAGTGCCACTGACAGAGTAGAAATAATGGCATTGTTTTTTTTTGATAAATTTGCTGGCAATATAAAAAATACATAGTAATTCTAGGCCATTCTTGCTAGTAATTTACATCTACGTCTTTTTCAAACTTACCATGACAGTGAACCCATACGTATACCACTTGTCCAGAAAACAAGGATGTGGCCAGGTCTGTTTCTAGTTTTACATTAAAGAATCACTGGTTTAGCATGAGCAGTATGAGCCATCAGTCCAGGCCACACTGTGTGACTGGCAGTGTATGTCTGGGAAGCGCAGTGTAGAAACCCCACACTAATGAATTCACACCACAGATGGAGGCATAGTTGAACAAAAAGTGAGGAGAAATTACAGTTCTCTTCCTTTCCAAAAGCCATTCATTAGTGCGACTTGTCATTTCATGTGTTATTATCACTAATTGACATTAACACTTGTACATATAATATCAGCCTTATTCAGTATGTTTGTATTTCATTCCTCTCAAATGTGGAAATATAAAGTTTGACTTTATAAAGTGTTTGAAGGTTGAAGGTGAGTTTAATGTTTCATCTCACCAACCTCATCTCAGTAGTTTTTTTTTAAAGCTCAGCTTTAATGTGTGTATGAGTGTGTGCGCACTGCAATCCTTTTAATCCTGATTCTCCATGTCCTTCAAACACCAATCAAGGTTGTCATTAATGAGCATTTTTTCTCTCCTTGCCTCTCCCTGTTCTGTCTCTTTCTCTCTAAACCATCCCTAATTAACTACAAGCACTGCTGCTTACTAATGATGGCTGAATATTGGTGTATGTGTATACAGGCTCAGCAATAAATGACTCTAATAAACATCTCCTTTGGCTTGATTAGTGATGCCTAAAACTGGTGATGATCCAACTCAGAGGCATTTGGGGGACAGAGACAGATTTTCAGCATCAGAATCAGATTAACTGCAATTGAAAGTGCATTGCTCAGGAGTTATTTATTCATATGCACAAACAAGTAAAGTGATTCTTGATTCAACATACATTGAGAACAGTCCCTTGTAAAGTGCAAGTTAGACTTGTCTACACTGCACTTTCATCCTGCCTACTGTATAATATACCGCATGCACTTAACTTTCAGTACAAGTCGCCTTCAAAGTGTCATACAGTTTAGTTGATTTAGAAGTGCGTGCAGTGGATATAGTAGTCTATTACCTCAGTGTACCATGAGAAAGTTATACCCAATAAAGTGAACACTGTTCACAGTGTGATGCACACAGGTTTTTCCTTGCACTGCACATTGAAGACTTGGCAGAAACACTGGAAAGATATTAAAATGACATTGTTAATAAACAGGTGAATGTCTAGCTATCAGGTTCTTGCTTTAACATATGCAATTAAAAATATCTCTAAAGTCTATCACTAAAGAAGTTTTCCTTTCTCTTTGTGTCTGTCATTTTTTTTCAGGTGTTTTGTCCAGGTGGGGTGGTAACCATGGAGAGGCTATTGCTGTGTGTGATGCTGGTAGTTGCCATGGCAGTGCGGGCACAAATCTGCCCAAAGCGTTGCGTATGTCAGATCCTGTCACCCAACCTGGCGACCCTCTGTGCCAAGAAAGGTCTACTGTTTGTACCGCCAAACATTGACAGGCATACAGTGGAGCTACGGCTGGCTGACAACTTTGTCACAAGGTACAATAACACCAACCATACCAACAACTAGAGTACTACGGTTTTCACTCTAAAGGTTTTATCATTCTTTTGGTCATGATTTATCAGAAGAATAACAATTTAAGAAACATAACACGTTTGACTTAAAATATGCTGTGGCACAGCCCACTGCAGTATTTTGGAAGGTGGTGAATTTAAGCAGCTTCTAAAAAACTCTACTTACAACTTTATCAGCTAACAGAACTTTCAAGCATCATCAAAATATTTCTTCATTTTCCCTATTGTAAAATGAAAAAAATTAATTTAAAAAATCAATCGTACAACTGAAATGCAGCTGTGTCATTTTGATGTAACTGATATAGCGCTGTTTAGTGGCATTGACAAGTCTGTCTATAAAATTACACACAGTAAACAGAAAGCAAAGACAGAATTACTCAGTGTGCTTAAATGCATATGTCTATGTGATGAGTCTTGGGGACGGGACAACATGGGAAATGATTTTAAGATGTTTATTAAGGAGGTAAGGGAAGGTGCCAAGCAGGTGAGGGAACACAGGAACCAAAAGCAGACCAGAGGAAATCTCTCTCTTTAAAACAGAGCTCTACACAACAGGATAATTAGGTTGGATCATGATATGAAAGCAGATAAGCTTGTATTACTGAGTTGAGTACTCACTCGACTGAGTAATCAGAATAACCTGAGACTAAAACTGAGCTTAAGGGAAAATTCTCCTAAGAGGAGATGGGTCAGAAAACAGGTAATCCAGGAGAGTGATCTGGCAAACAATTCAAGAGGGAGAAGGCAGAAATCCAGGTGAGTAAACATTCAGACATTCAGTGTCTGAATCCAGAACGACATTCAGACGACAGGAGCCAAATCTAAAGTCTGCCACCCAGTAAGCAAGATCTACAATCTTAGCACAGTTCAGTCCAGGTGATCAGAATAATCGACTTACTGAATCCAGGGCTCAACAACAGGAGACAGGTTAAGGGTCATGTAGGGTCATTAGCAGGAGATCAGGCAGGATACAAAGCTTAAGGAGCAGACCTGAGACAGGTGGACATGGTTGGGCTGATTAGCAGAGTGAGCAGAGCAAGGTGGGAGTGTGACAGGAAATTACCATATATGGCTAAAACAGACAAGCAGGCAGACCGGAGACCATCACTGCGTTTACATAACTTTAGGGGATTAGAGAAACCTGACTTATCCCAGAGAACACCAATTACCTCTGTATGTAAACATGTAACCAGGTTTCTAAGAGCACATGTGCTTAACAAAGGCTGTCGACACCTCTCTGCATTTATACCTATATAAATGCAGCAGAGGTTTAAAACTGAAACCAACTAAAGGGCCCTGCAGACATCTAAATAACTCACTCCACCTTGTGCATTTCTTTAATATTAGCTCCCTTACCGCCAACATATCCAAAAAAAAGAAGCAGTCTTTTCTCTCTCTAAATATTTTAAATCAGTGAACCACACCTCCAAAATAAACCAAAAATAGAGGGGAAATAAACCCTCTGTTGCATGTATATGCAGATTTCCAGTAATCAGGTTTCTTAACTGCATGTAAACTTGGTCTCCACTTTCCAGAGAAACCTGGTTACTAAAGTCCATGTAAACACAGTCACTCATATGTTTTGCCTGCTTCTAGTTTAAGAATAAATGTAAAATGAAAAAAGGATTTATTTATTTATTCATTTATTACCCTGGCAGTTTTTCATTTAGAAGTATTACTTGCACAGGTAATTCCAATCCGACCTGGCAATGCTATGCTCTATGGCTGAACGATTCGGCAAAATAGTCATTGTCATTAGTCGAAAGTTGTGGACAATATTAGCAAGACTGGCTTGGTTGTAAGGAAGATAAGCAAATTAATCATATGTTATGGATAGAGAGAATCCAAATGTTAGAATTAACTCATGCTACTAAACTGTGTGTACAGTATGTTTTGAGAAAGCAAGACTAAACCTAAATAGTCACGTTAAATTGAATTTTAACTTAAGTTTAACATAATCAAGGAAGAAGAAGTTTACAGGGACACCCATGGTTATTGACACTATACTAATCATAGTGTTACAATTAAAACTTTAAGCTAATTCAAACGCTATCACTAAAACAGCCATTTCAGCAAATGCTGTTAGCCTTATTAACAATAACTGATACATTATTAATTACTAATCCCCTTGGGTAAATATTATTGTGGTACAACAGCTGTCATACATGCAATACAACTACTACTAACATTAGATTATTAACAGCTAATAACTAGTACTATGTACTAATACTTGAAGAACTTACAGAATGAACACATTTTCTGCAAAACCAGAAGCAGAGACACTGATCTATGATGTCATCCGGCGACAAACCCTGGAGCTTTTGCGGCGAAGATTATTAAGATGCTGAATTTTTAGACAGAGCTGCATCACCCAGGGTTCTTTTTATGGCGAAATGAGCATTATCCTACGGCACAATAATGAAATAAAACTCATTTGAGTGTAAAAGAAAAAGAAAAAAAAAAACAAAAGCACATTCTTTGTGGCCTGAGAGTAACTCATAGTCAGTTCATAGTCAGTGGAGCAGTTCAAAGCTGTCCTAATGGTATTACACTTTGTTACAACCTTTAGAGAGAGTTCAGTCTCTCACAAACATTAAATGAGTTGTGCAGCATGAAAATAACATCCTAAGTAAATTAGAATTAGTTTAGCTTTCTTTTTTTTAGCTCTTTGTCTTCTGTGCATTCGCACACTACAATATACAGATAAAAATATACAGAATCTATAGATAATATCCATAGATGAATCTATATAATCTATATAAAAAAAATGCATCTGCAGACTTACTCAGTTTTCTCACTTGATTGAATTTCTGTCTCAATCTAAATTCAATCTGTGTCCATAGTGTGAAGAGAAAAGATTTTGCAAACATGACACGACTGGTGGACCTAACATTATCCAGAAACACCATCTCCTACATCACACCTCATGCCTTTGCTGATCTGGAAAACCTCAGAGCCCTACATCTCAACAGGTATGGATTTATAGTCTGGGTAGTACACCATTTTAGGTGTTCTGCTCTGTTTCCACAGCTGCAAAGATTTGAAAACTGAAAAAATAAAAATAATATCTCTTTATCCCCTGACAGCAACCGGCTGACGAGGATAGGCAATGATACATTCAGTGGGATGTCAAAGCTTCACCACCTCATTCTCAACAACAACCAGCTGGTGATGATCCACCAGGGAGCGTTCAATGACCTTCTGGCACTAGAAGAACTAGACCTCAGTTACAATAACTTGGACTCAATTCCATGGGAGGCTATCCAGGTTAGATCTCTTTAAACTTCAGGAGCGTTTCAAGTCTGGTTGAAAAGAGCCAGTTTGAAGCCCCTTAAAAAAGCCATGGAACATTTTCTGTCACTTCTTTGACATACATAAAAAACATCATCATTTATGGCCTATGTTGTTGACTATTAAACCAAATACTCTTATAATTTTACTACCTATCAGTCAACAAGCAATTTTGTTGATTTAAATGTGGCAATGCCTGTGAACCAGCTTCTTAAAGCAATCTGGATTCTTGTGTTGCAGCTACAATAAGACCTCAGATGCTTTATGATGGCTTTATTGTTTTCAGTTCAACTTTGCATGACAAGATAAATATATACTATACTAAGAGTCTTTTCATATTGCCAAAAAAACATCCTTATGAAACAATAAGAAAGTTCTGTGTTTTTCTTTGTCATTCTTACAGAAAATGACTAGTCTTCATACATTGAGTTTAGACCACAACATGCTTGACTTCATTCCAGAGGGAACCTTTTCCCTTCTACAGAAACTCAACCGACTAGACGTCACCTCCAATAAACTTCAAAAGCTGCCACCAGACCCTCTTTTTCAGCGAGCACAGGTATTCCTAAACACTTAAAACTATCGGTCTGGAGGGAAACTGTTTTAGTTCAAAAAAAGGACAAGGTGCCACACATTCTGCTGCCTAGGTGGAAACTGGTTAAATTAGACAGCTCCAAGTGAATATGTCAAAGTGAGTGGAAAGGAGGTTTTTATTGGAAAATAAATAGCTTTGTTTGACTTTAACAGGTTCTGGCCACATCAGGGATCCTGACCGCTTCTTCTTTTGCACTGTCATTTGGTGGGAATCCTCTCCACTGTAACTGTGAGTTACTGTGGCTGCGAAGGCTCAACAGAGAGGACGACCTGGAGACATGCGCCTCACCCCAACACCTCTCCGGCCGATACTTCTGGTCCATTCCCGAGGAAGAGTTCTTGTGTGAACCACCCCTCATCACCAGATACTCACATGAGATGAGGGTGCTTGAAGGACAGAGAGTTGCACTCAGGTATTAGTTCTTTTCTCATGAACACATTAAAAATAGACATGCAGTAAAAAGTTTCATCACTACTGTGCCTCTGCACATAACTCACAGAAGAAAAACATCCACACAAACACCGTTTTATTTAATGCATTATGTTTACAAGCCACTCAAGAATGCATGAATGCTCGACTGTTCAGTGAAGCACAAGACAGGGACATTGCGCTAAAATTTTAAGGACAAAACTAAATCAAGACAAAAACAGGTCTGAGAGATGAAGATTACTTCATTTGCATATATATTGGTCACACACTTCCAAACATGATAGATGTTGTGCTTTCAAATATGGAAATATGATGAAAATGGTAAAAGGGGAGTAACAAAATCAATAAGGTGTTCCTGTATTGTCATTGGCTCCATACATAAAGCACAAATAGAGATAGGTAGCAGGTCAACCCATTTAACATTTCTCATGTTTTGCAACATTTTAATATATAAAGCTGCCAATAAAAAAGCCATCACATGAAATGCTAAGCAACTCTTGGGACACACAATTAGATGTTGATAATGAGTTTTTTAATGTAGTAACTCTAATGATAATTCATCCAACTTTATATTTCTGTGTATATGGGTTGCAGAAGTACATGACTAAACATAAAACCTTTCGGTGTTGGACTGGTGACTGCAAAATGAGATTCCCTGAAATCTGGGGGCTATGATGACGTTGTACTATTTCCTGACATCCTATAGGACAAAGAATAAATCAACAGAATAACTGGTAGATTAACTGATTCAAATAACTGTTAGTTGCAACCAAAATTATTCATCCAAGGTGTCATAGTCAAAAAAAGCATAACTGCTGATAACAGAAAAAAACACACAATTGATCGTATTCATACTACCCAGGTCCCATAGGGAAGATACAGAGACTCCAGAAAACATCAAGCTGTGCTCTGATTTTATCGTACAGGTGAACTCATTCTGTCTTGTTCCTGATATTTTCCACTCTACCGGTTGTCATTTCCAAAAGGTGTAAGGCAAGAGGTGATCCAGAGCCAGCAATCCATTGGATCTCTCCTGAGGGCAAACTGGTATCCAACTCCTCCAGAACATTGGTCTACACCAACGGGACTCTAGATATTCTCATCAGTACTGTGAAAGACACTGGCTCCTTCACCTGCATCTCCTCCAACCCTGCTGGTGAAGCCCACCAAACAGTAGACCTTGTTATTATTAAACTCCCCCACATCTCTAACAACACCAACAACATCCAGGAGCCTGACCCAGGGTCATCAGACATTAGTACATCGACCCGTGGCGGAGCCAATGGAAGCAACGTCACAGGTGACGTGAAGGGCGGGGTGGATAAGAGAGTAGTGACAGCCGAGGCAACGTCGTCAACTGCACTGATCAAGTTCAACTTCCAGAGGAATATTCCAGGCATTAGGATGTTCCAGATACAGTACAATGGCAGCCAGGACGACTCACTGGTGTACAGGTAAGATCGAATGAATCACTATGTCTCCAAAATGTCCCTCACAGACAGTTTACACAATGGAAACTGAATCATGATATGGCCAATGTGGAGGTAGAGAATTACCAAAGTCTGACCTGTATAGATTAGATTACAGTAGATTAAATGCAACTTTAATGATCTTGTTTGAAGATGTGATCACAGGAAATAGAGAACGTACTGTAGACAGAATTAGCTAGAATAAGAAATGTAAGCTGCTACGAGTGCATTACAACAACACTGTGAAGGTGCTACAAAGGCATTATAAGGGTTCTGCAAGGGTGCTAGAAGGATGCTAGGAGGGTGCTACAAGACTGTTACAACACTTGTACGATTCTATAAATTAAATCTAGGATACACAAAACATTACAGCATATGCAAAGACTATAAACTATAAAAGACCACTGATCAAATATGTAAATTATTCAGAATGAGTGAAATTTAACACAAATTTGAAAATTGCATCACTTCATTGTGATTCTCATTGTCAAAAACATAATGCACGATAAAGTAGAAGACAATAATGAGCGTTTTCTGAGCATGTACACACACTGTTTGTCATTGTTTACTACATTACAGCAAAGGCATATTAGGGAAAATTAGCCCAACAATGAGAAGAAACTGGGATGGACAAAAAAATCAGCAGACAGACGTAGACAAAAGAAAGTTCATGATCCTCAGTCAAACCCAACAAAACATCGCAGCTCACTCCAGCCTGCTGACTCACCACAATGGCCTTGACACAGAGAGCTCTGTTGGTCTTTCTTGACTTTTGCAGTTTGCTCAGGATTGCACAGATTAGATGGATCTCACAGGGAATGATTGTTATTTGAGCTAAATATTTACTTGGGTGAAATGGGGGAGAGGAAGTTAACAAACACATAGAGCGTTCGTAGGGTAATCTGCCAGTCTTATCTGCCTTCCATATCGCTGCTAATCCCCCATACATACTTCATCAGAAGCCATCATCATCATGAGGTGTGGCAGTGTTGGGACTGACTGTCAGGGTCACAATGATGGCAGTTGTTGTTATGAAATTCATGTTGGAGGACTGATTACTATTATTAGTACGAGCTATTGGTTTATTATTCTTCATATACTAATATATAATTAACAGAGATTCTTCATGTAAGAATTTGCTGCTATTATCTGTTTTACATATTATTCTTAATCTCTGTACATAATTCATAAAGCACTTAAGCCCATTCAGAGGATGCGTCATCAAGAGACGGCGCCGATAGGATTTACAGCTGTCTCTCTTGTAAACATAATGTCATGCTTTTCCTCTCTCTCTCTCTCCAGTTCTCCCCTTCTCCCCACTCAAATCTACACATTTGTTGCACTTTCATCCTACAAAAGCCTGCTATTATACCTTTAGCCAGAGACTTTAAAATAATCATTGGAAAGCATTAAGTTTGAGAGCATGACAGCTGCAAAGCAAACAGCTTCCTGTCAGGTCATCGAGGAGGAGTGATTAGACAACCTTGTACAACCCACCCTAATCGTTCCTCTCTCTGTCATGTCACTCAAAGTATGTCTGTGTTCTCGTCTTTTTATCCTGCCCTCTTTCTCTTGCTCTGCCTTGCTCTTCTTTTCCAATATTAAGCACTGAAGTCATTTGTGTGTTTCTTTCTCTTGTCTTTAGATAGCAGATTGATTTCCATTCGACGCATCTGCAGGCACAAAGCAGCAGCCCATTGATTCAGCTTTTTCATTAGCCAAACACAGAGAGAAAGAAGAAGAGGGATGGAGAGATAGAAAGACAATAGAGATGTGGGACAAAGCAGAAAATGTAGAGAGGAAAGGTGGTGAGATTAGGGTGTGGTAGAGAATGACAGAAAAGGAAAGACTGGCCTCATTGTCACAGACAGCGCACTTCCTTTTCATGTTTACTGAGAGCTTATTGACTTGCTGCACAATGACATTTGTGCTCTTTTCACCTGTTCAACATGATGCTGTTGGGTGTAAGAGACATTCTGTAGTCTTCATCCATATTATGAATTTAGTATGAGTAAACAGATGAGTGACAATTTTACACTTTAACCTCTCTGTCCTCATGGTTGTCTTTAACATAAAGCACATGCAATACCCTGCATGTTTTATCTGAAATGTAATAGCTATAATACTTGATTTTGTATTGATCACTGCAGGAAAATCCCAGCCACTGCTTCTTCCACAGGGAGGTCAGGGTCAGCTGCAGAACAGCACTCCTGGATAAGGATTCAGTGTCTTGCTCAAGGACACTTGAGACAGACAAATGTTTATTGATACAGTACCGGTGTCTTTACCCCAGTTCTCCTACTTAAGTATTGTGTTTCTATTCTCGAGGCAGGACCATTGCCCAGTCGGTCACAAGAGCAAAGAACCTCAAAACAGCAAACTCATTTTGTTTAATATATAAAGGACAAAATGATCAATTGAGTCTTTTACTCATGATTATTATTAGATTGATGTATGCAGGGTTTGAATTACAGAGTGGCTTTCAGGGGAGCTCTATTTTCCAGTTTGTACCACTAAATCCCAAGTCACAGTCTGTATCGATCACTGCAGCGGTGAATGGGGTGCCTGTATTTTTGAGTCAGCTCTGGGAAATTAATATTAGTGTTTTAAAAAGACAAAACATTTTTCTGTGAACAACCATATCACTTTGTAAAAAGCTAATTTCCATGTTTTTGTTCAGTTCATTACTCAGTTAAGTGGTGGCATTTTGGAACATTTATTGAAAGAGGGTGCATGTTCATGTGTGGTCAACCTGTGGCAGATCTGTCTGGGCAAAAGTCCAGACCTGTCTACAGAACTGGAGAAGTCATCAACCCAGTGTAAGTGTGTCAATTTTACCTATGTATTTCTAGTAATCCATCTGCCAGTTTCTTGCCTTATTACAGAGTCCAGGTACGGACAGATTATGTTACAGCAGGTCCCTGGACACTGATACATGAAAGGCTACCTGCGCCTCCTCTGTTTAATAAAAATTTACCTTTACACACCCATGTTTTGAAAGCTATTTCAAAATGCTATAAACCTTGACATCAACTATACTCCAGCTGGGCATAGCAGAAATGTTCCACAACCTGGCCACTTAAAACAGAATGGGGTGGGCGAAGACTTAGCCTCATTACAAATGTAAAAAGTTTAGTTTAAAAGTATGAAGTACACAAATGTGAGCCTGAATTTTGGTTTATAGAGCTTAAAACCCTATAAGACTGTATAGTCCTTAAAACCTTGAGCCTTTGCCCAGTCTTTTACACTAATTCAGAGAATCCGTTTTTTTGTAGCATTTTGATAATATCTTATCATTGGGAATATGTAGCTTGTTTGCAAATGAAGCTATAAAGAATGCTACGGAGTTTTAAGTTTTAGGTTTTGACATAAGTTGTTTGTATATGTGATATGCTTTTTCCCTCCTTTTGCTACTCATTCTGCTTGGCCAAGTATTTTTTCCCCACTTTCATTTTAAAAGGAAACTATACGCCATCCACACAGCCCTCTATCTAAGCCTCAGCTGTTAACCCCTAATTTCAGGGTCAGATCAGTGGAAAGCTGATGTTGATTAAATAAAATGCTGACCTTTTACACGTATGCAATTATGGCTGGAGCTGCACATGCAGGGTTTGGCCTTTACACCACACTGTTGTATTGAGTCATTCTCAGCTATGTTTGTGATAATAGTCAAATTAATCGCCAGCTTTGACATCAACAAAATATGGCCACAAATTGAAACATTCTTGTATTCAGTGCCGTTAGTTGAAGGTTTGAATGAATTGAGGCTATACTAGGATCATGGAAATAATCATACGACAAATAATATAATGAATAGATGTGTTGTTTAGTTAATTTATTCACTGGTTAAAAAAGGTATACACATCTACATGATAATGTTTTGATGTGTTTCAAAATAAGCCATTAAGAAGGTACCACCATTTGGGATGAGTAATGCCTTTATTTGGACCTTTTAGTCAGTTAAAACATTTTATTTTACATTGAAAAGTGCAATTCTTTTCACTGACTATAAATAAGAAAATAAACAATTTCATGCAACAGAATATTATTTTTCACCCTCTTGGCTTCCTTTTGTGAGAGTCCCAGCTTCTCAGTTGAGAACCACTAATGTAAATGTTGGTCTGAACCCATATAGAAAGCTACAGCTTTCAGTTATTTATAATTTCATTTTCCAAAAACTAGTCAGATTTAAACATTTTGCACAAAAATTTAGGAATCAACCTAAAAACTACTCATGTTTCTAATAGTAAAACTTAACTATCCCAAGTTGTTCTCTACAAATTTCCAATGAGGACATTACAGTAGTATAAAGAGTATAGAGTATAGAAGGCCAGGATGGCAGGCTGTGCTAAAAGGCTAATATGGTAAAATATTAACAGCAAAAATAAAGCTATTGGAAACATAAATAGAAAAAGAAAACTGAACTCTGTGAACTCTATACAATAGTATAAAAAAAAATATTCAGCAAAGTATTCTTTATTTGTATTAGCCCAATGTGTAAAGAATTTGTACAATTTTTCTTCATACTGTATAAAAAATTGCAGCTTTTCTACATTTCCACAAAACCCAATTCACCTTGGCCATGAACAAACTCAAAGCACAGCAAGTGTTTAGTTTCATAAGGGATGAGAAAGTTGGAGCTATGGCTATAGTTTGTCAGGTATATATTCATACATGCAAACCTTAATATAAAATGTTAGTCAGACACTGCAAGCCTGGAGACATTATGGCTTCAAACTACAGTATCTAGAGACTCTACTTTGACATTTACTACACACAAACATACACACACTCATACACACACAGAACCCGTTCTCCCACTATCCTCATCTGCTCTGCCTGATGTTTTGTTTTTTTTCCTCTATATTCTTTCAGCAGTTGTTTTCCACTCCAGCAGATCCATCGAGCTACAGGGGCTGGTTGCCATTTACCAAAAAAACTACACATCAAGCAAATTGTGTGGCAAGCTTTTTATGAGGCTACACAACAGGGAGTGGGGGATGAATCCAGGCTTTTAAAAAGGCATATTCCTCCTCTCTCTCTCCCTCTCTCTCTCTTTCCCCCGTCTCTCTCTCTCTCTCTCTCTCTCTCTCTCTCTCTCTCTCTCTCTCTCTCTCTGACTTGCAGAGAAGTAGTTTATCCTTGCCAGTGGTCCCTGAGGCACAAGTATAACACCTAGCTCAGCTGTGCTTAAGGTGAAAAAAATCCACCTTTATCTCACCATAATGTTCCAATTTTGACTTTATGGCACCATAAATATATTGCAGGCATAGCATAACCATATTATAGTTGTAAGTAGTCTATGGGGTTTTAAATGTGGACAAATAGTATAGAGGGAACTACGACAGCAGTAAGGATGAAGATGAAGGGAAGGAAGAAAGATAAAAGGAAGGAAGGAAGGCTAGAAAGGGACAGAAAACAGATGTGATCTATACCATTGTTGAGTAGTAGGAGAAATTAAAAGATGTATTTGAGATTAAAAACAGCAGATTTAAGAGCCATTAAGAATGGATAAGAGAAGTAATGAGGGCGTACAGGGAGTTGAATAAGCCAACCACAGCATTTAGCAAAGATGTAGATGACTCAGCTAAACTGAAGAAGAATGAAGCTGAGCTCGACAGATGGAGGTCTACCCCCAACTACAGATAGTGCTGAAACATCTTCCCAGCATCTGGGACAGCTTTCCCACCATGGCACTTTGACATCTACTCTGCTGTGCTTTGTTTGTACTGAGCTCAGCAGTACTGAGCTTGTGAGGAGTTTACTTCCTTTTGTTTTCAATAGGGAATTTAAAATTGTTATTATGGGTCCTCGCAGGCTTTCGTTCAGAAGATCATACCAGACTGTAATAATTTACTAACGTCATGTATTAATTATATGCCTGATTTACCATAATGGTCATTAATCCAGTTTTTAAAAATGTGCCATTCCCTGTGAGTTTCATGCTCAGCATTAAAATTAATCATTTCAGAGATTATTAAGCTATTCAGTAGGCCTTTCTCTTGTCAGGTCATACATGACATGAGGACTGTAGGTCTCTTCAGGCACAGTGGGTCATTGTCATGGTTACACTGCTAAATGCTACGGCTTTGTTAAATGCAGGCACAACTTGGTTAGGTTTAGGGAAAAGATTGTGGTTTGTGGTAAAATAACATAACAATGTTAAAGGAAAAAACTGGTCCACCATCCACCATCTATGCAACGGGCCGTATACTGTACTATTGTACTGTATTATTACAAAATATTGTTCTCTATAGCTGCTAAAGGAGCCCTTCTATTCACTCACCTGCTGTTTATTTTCCAGATGTCTGCCAGTATAGCAGCAAGTCATAAAGCCAAAACAAGGAGCGTTAATGAGCTAAAATGCTGAGCTCATAGAGTGTGTAACTACAGTTCTTATGACTAATTTTAAATTTACTACACTCACTACAAACTTCTAATTTATTTCATTTGATCTTTCAGTTCCACTTTTACTCTGCTGAAGCGCTAAACCAGAATTTAGTCAACCATCTTAATGGGACTCTATTCTACCTCACCTTAAAAATTACAGTATAATATTAAGGAAAATAAGCCGACATGATTAAAGTTCCTACGGTATGTTTTCAATAATAACAGAGGAGGGGTTACATTTTAAGCAGTTTTTTTAATAATTATTATCCGTATTATTTCCATTTGCTTTAATATTATGCAAATATTGTAGCAACATTCTAGCCACCACTTTGACCCGTTTACAACTACATTAATAAAACTGCAGTCATTGGTAATCCTGTAGCTAGGTAGCTAATATTTACTTTTTCAGCAAATGCAAACTGTTCTTTCTGACTTTGAATAGGGTTTAATGAATACAAATGAATAGGAAGGTGTTAGCAAGGCCCACCTGGCCTGGGCTCAAAATCCCCGTTCCACCTCTGACTACAAACTCTGTGGGTGCTTGTTAACCATTAGCTCTGGCATCAGGGGCATTATATATGGCTGAGATAAGGAGCTAGCTTTTGCGATGTTTTCTCTCTGCCTTGGAGACTCAGGCTTATTAGCATGGCACCATGGCCATCTGCTGTGTAAGCCACATTAGTTTTAGGGTCACCATTAGGAGGAGAACTACCATTAATCTGCTTCACTTTGGGCTTAGAAACCTGTTATTCTTAGCTGTACTTGCTTTATAAAGGACTGTAGTGTCACATAAGATGTTATGCTACTTGACTGGTGATTGCTGTGTAATTAAAAAAGTGAACATCAAAACGAAATGATGGAAATGAATTTTCTGTTTAAGGTTTGTATTATATAATAGCAAAAAAAACTGTGAGTGTAAGAGCTATGTAAAGAAATGTTTTTAAAAACCCATAACTGCTTTTAGATGCTATTGTGTTGGCTCATGCCCAAAGTTTTCCACTTTTTAGTCTATTTAATTTAGAGTAGCTTACATTGCAATAGCATGGGAGGCTTTTGCCAGAAGCACTGAATACCATTTTCTGAAATAATTGGACAACCTACTTTTAGATATATGTGACCCACATTCTGGTAGATTCCCTGTTTTCTTTTTTCTCTGCTCAGTTATTTCATATTATGGTTGGTATTGTTGTAACTGGTTAACTGGTTGGTTCTCCTACTTGAATGTCCAGAGGAATACAATGAGGAAAGCACTGCCTCACTGGCGGATTTCAGTTTTCCAGAAACATACCAGAGAGTTTCCAGAGAGTCGTTTCTGAGATGTGCTGTGGTGTACCTGGAGGAAAAACAAGCATTGACTATAGTGACAGCAATTAGCTACTGTTGTTGGTGTCAGAATGCGTTGCACTGGAAAATAAGCATCAAAGGCAGTTACATGGAAACAATTGATGTGTCCTAAATTTAAGTTGACTATCCAGTTTAATCTCATTAACCTATTATTGTTTCATTTCCTATTTGTGGCTTTCATTTGTAGCTGTTTTACATAGAGTGCATAATATCAGGAGGAGTGTTTCCCCTACTTTAATAGGCTACAGAACGGGTCAAAGCAGGAAAGGATTGCCTGATTGGTGTATTGAACTCTTTCAAAAGCATACCAGAAGAGGCTTCCATCAAAAATGGACTTGGTGCATGTCTGTAGCAGAGCAGAGCCAACACCTGCTCTTGAAATATGCTGAGTGCACCTGGTGAAATGATAAGCATTTCCCAGAGTGGCAGCAATCAGGTCTGGCGACTGCGACACAGCCAGAACATGGTGCAATTTACTGTAACTCCAGAATTACCATGCATACATGAGACATGGCTGCAATCATGTCTTTCAACAAGTGAGCACAAATGTCTGACTAGCTCTTCGGTCAGCCCAAAACAATAGGCAGACAGTAGGCATATCAGAAGGTTAAGAAGTGGATACAGATTTAATTATGGCGGTTACACAGTTGCCAGGCATGATTATCTGAGCAAAACAAAACTCCAAAACCAAAATTAAATTCAGATCACAAAAACTGGACTCCACTCCCCTTTATAAAGTAGAAATCAATAATCTCCCGTGGTTATATGAAACTACTAATGAGCTGTCCCAGAGAGAGAGAGTGGATATCATTTAAAAACATAAGAGTTGTTCACACATTGTGTCACACACAGTCTGACCAGTCTCTGCTGCTTGGGGAACCGATGACTGAAGATCACAGCTGAGTTATTAAAAGGCCTGATCCCTAATCACTCTGGCTTAGCTCAACCTGGAAGCTCTGGTCTTGTGTGTTGAATCACTGCCATGAATGTCTTTCTTCCCTCTTAGAATAATGCGAGTTTGTGGCTTGTAGGCTTTGTCCAATATTTAATCAAATGAAATGGCCTGAAATAGAACAATCTGGTATCATTGTTCACTGTTCTTTGCATGGAGGCTCATTTGTCTTGAGACAAAAAGCTGAGAACGACTAATGGAGATCACATTGGCCTTCTGGCTTTGTCCTGGCCGGAATGAGGAAAGCTACAGTTGATTAACACAGGCACACAAAGACACATGCATGCTCACATTCATGCACATGCATACACAGTAAGAGTTTGGGTCTTACTGGTATTGTCGTGCTGTATCAGTTATGAAAGTTGGCGGAAGGCCAAACATAATGACAGCCACTGGGAGAGAAGGCGGCTATGGGAGGAGAAGATTACAGTAATGTACCTCACTCACATATAGTGTATACTGCTGCAGACACATATAAACATTTGTACCAAAATGTACTGTGTACTCATAGAAGAGCATGCACATAGACATTGTCTCTGATGTAATGAAAGTGTGATGAAACCCAGAACACACACACACGCCCTGGGCTGAGGGCTTGGCAGAGCAGAGTAGATAGATTAGTGTAATAGTCTCGGCCAAGGCAATCATCTGCCCACTGTAGGGCTTCAGATGCTGGCAGCAAGATCCAGCTCAGACACAAAGAAATTAGCCACAATGAATGAGTCAGTTTGGATGAGTTCACAATGCTAACGGCATAACAAAGTCAAGAAAGAAAACCAACTGACTTGCATGAAAATGTAGTTTGTGAAAACAGCATGCAGTGTAACAGGGTCCAAACAGTTGTCAATATTTAGAATGCTCCTTGTATCTATAAATTATAAATAGTGACAGGTTGGTTTACACGTCCATAATGAAAGCGAACTATACATTGCAAAGTTACATTGGCTAGAGTGTCACACTGGATGGATTTTGCTTGAAAACACTCTAATCAGGTGTGTGTCCAGGAGTGACCAGTGTCCTGGTGTGTTTTAGGTGGAAAAAATAGAATGTAATTTATTCACATGGTTAAACTGTGAAGCAGCAAACATGCCCAGAAGCTGTGTAAATAATTAGTTCTCAATTATAGATTTTCTCCCTAAATCCATTCAGTGAATTCTGAATTCAAATCAGTAGAAGCATTTGGTTTTATGTTGCATTGATCTTGCATTTGTACTGTTCAAAAGTGTATAAATAAATACATATACTAGATAAGATTTATTTATCATATTCATTGTATTTTCATGAGATATATGGATCCCTGTAGAGCTATAGAGATCAATTTATACATAAATGTAGCTATTATTAATGGTTTTATTTCATTGACTCAGTCAGCAGTGTTGGTACTTTCCTCGCCTTTATGCACAACTAAACACCTTACTATTACAACATACCTACTTTTCTCGTTTGTAATATTATCACCATCCAAAGAAAAGCTTTTAGTCCCCATTTGTATTTTCAGCAATAGGATGTATATTCTGTTGTATACTAACACTACTACTACTAAATACTAATTTTATGATGTTTTCATGTGCCAGAGTTTTTTTTTCCTTCTTCTTCTTCTTCTGTTTCTTTTTTTTCTTCACAGGTGTTACCACAACTCTCAAAGCTGGATAGAGTAGATGGTATATTCATAGTACATCCACATTAGTATCACCACAACTGGCACAGAGCAGAAAAATGCACAGCTGTGTGTTACCAGCTGGTATTATCATAAAACTAGAAGCCTTGAAGATGTTTTTTGAAATAAATGTATCATCCAGTTGCTTGTTTTGGTGTAGTTTTATAAGATGACAGCAACTTGAACAGAAGATGGTTTGGTTGGTTTACCTTGAATGCCATATTCTCTATAATGTGGGTAATGTCTTTTTTAGCTCTCACAATACTAAAGCTATAAATCTGGATATCTTGGACTTTAAACACACTATTAGGGCTACAGCTGCTCACATCAAATGGCAAATGGTATGTGTATGTGTATGTATGGCAATATTAATGTTTTGCTAGATAATCTGACACACTCACACATACTCAGATGTGCTGCAGCAATGACAGGAAAACTAATCTGTCTTTGTAAGCATGTATGAACAAATGTAGCTGTTTGTATCTGAGCTGGTAGGTGCCAGTGACATTTGCTCCAGTTGTTATCCTGCACATGAATGAAATTTTATTTGTCCCAACATACAGGAGAAATACTGTAATGGCATTTTGTGTGCGTGTGCGTGTATGTGCCCAAGGTTCACCACCATAGCAATAAAAACCATCAAGAGAAGCAAAGGAGAGAACACTTATGGTCAGACAGGGTTGAGATGGTCCTATTAGTATTCATGGGGTCATATAGATGCTTTCTCTTTCTCTCTCTCTCTTTTATACACACACACACACACACACACACACACACACACACACACACTTACAGCCTTGTGCTGTTATCCCACTGTAGGCACACTAATGATCTACTGCTACAGTCATTCCCTAGCTCCTAATACTAACCATTAAATCTTAGCATGTCTAACCTTCACATAACTCCAACTTTAAACCAGATGCTTAACCTGGCCAAAATAGCCCTTTGCTCCTGTTAGCGCACACGAGGCCACGAGCTGTGAACTGGCTGCCCTCTTTGGTTTTAATTAGGAATTTCATTAGCATTTTAATGAGGAAATCCAGGAAAGCTGACAAGATAATTTAAGGAAACTGAAGGACAAATGCAAGTGTAAATCCTGTTGTGTCCAGAGAAGCATAACCAACTATAACTAAAAAAGGGAAAAATACCTTTGTATTTGTTTAAAAAAAGAATATCTGATTTCATTACATGTTAGAACTGTTTGCATGAGAAAGAGGGTATGTGTGCATGCAAAACATTTAAAAATAAATTATTTAATTGGGGTGCTGTCTTATTGTTGACACCCATCTATGCACAGTAGAGCTGAGTGTGTTCATTCTTTATAATCCATTCTTACTTTATTTTCTTGTTTCAACAATATGTGGTTTTTAGGTTGTTATGTTTTTTTTAAATCAGGCAAAATAAATCTTTATCTAAGCCTTCTACTAGTGCCAAACAGGAAACACGGGCTACAGTATTTAAAGCAGCAACATTAAATATTTTCATATCAGCAACTGCTACATTTATTTGAAGGAAGTCACTTGTACATTGCAGTGTGAGAATAAACATTTCCTGTCTCTCCCTCCATGTTTGTGCTCCACAGAATGATTCCCCCATCAAGCAAGAACTTCCTGGTCAACAACCTGGCAGCAGGGACTCAGTATGACCTCTGCGTTCTGGCCATTTATGACGATGTCATCACCTCTCTGACAGCAACACGTGTGGTTGGCTGTGTGCAGTTCACCACCGAGTCAGAGTACATGAGGTGTCATTTTATGCAGTCACAGTTCCTCGGTGGGACTATGATCATCATCATTGGAGGGATAATAGTGGCCTCGGTGCTCGTTTTCATCATCATCCTGATGATACGCTACAAGGTGGGTCTCATTGTCTGTCTGCTGCTCTTAATCCTCTCTGGCCAGAAGGGGGAGAGAATTAAAGGAGAGAGCTTTTCATTATGTGGGAAGATATTCACATGGAGGCCATATACTGATTAACTGGGCACACTCATTATTCTTTAGTGTTGTAGTGGTGTCTAGGTACTGTACACTCATACACTAGTCCTAAAATAATCAGTTTTGTGTTACTTTAAAGGTAATGTAATGTATCAGTGTTACTAAGTATGAGTGCTGCAGTTCCACACATACAGCAGCAACGTTTACCTAATCACTTGAAATACAGTATGACACAGCAACCAATCAAATTCCTTTGATTTTGTCTAAAGCAGTTTCCAACATGCACTGGAATGTGTATGTGAGAACAGAAATTGACATTTAAGTATTATGTCTGCATGATTACTGGGTCTGATTGACTCCTCTCTTGATGAATGAAAAGAAAAAAAAAGTTTTTTTTTAATTGCACAGATTTACAGTTGCACTCACTTTTTTTCACTCCCATTGCATATTAGGTGTACTGGCAACATTTACAAACTTTGAGCTGTTTGCACTGAACAAATCAAGTGAAGTTATTTTCCATGTTTGTAAAAAGCAATCATCTCTTCTCCTAACTTAGTTTCTAACATGCAATCATACAGGATTTTAAACAAACTCCTAGCTGGGTATTTGATGTGTTCTTGCTAATGAAGCCCTTGATAAATTGCATCCAGTGTACTAGAGACAATGCCTAATGCCACATACACTGTACATGCTCTTATGAGTGATTCTGTTCAGGGAGCTGATTAGTGAATAGGACTGCAGACATTAAAAGTTGCATTTTGTTTTGAATTTGGAGAAGCCACTTGAAACATTATTTGCAGTAAACTATACAACTAATTACTAATGAATTGAAAATATGTCGATGTGCAACTGTAGCATAAACTATATTAAACACTAGGGGAAACACAAATTATCACTGGAGCTGGAGAAAAAAAACAAATGACATGATGAAATTTTACTTACAAAGTGAAAAAAAACTAAATTGAGATGTGCTTGAGTGCTTTTAATTGTTTACATCTAGTAATTGAGGGTTTGGTGTCTTCATTAAGGACACTTCAACATGTGCGTGGGAGGAGACTAATCAAGCCTCTTACCTTGTAATCAGCGGACAACTTTCTATTCTATCTCAGCAGCTGATGTTTTAGGCCAAATTAGATGTACAGAAAAGGTTTTTGTTTAATTTAGTGCAGATAAAGCCATATAAAATGTGGAAATATGAGTCTCCCATTAATTAATTAACTTTTGTCACATATGATTTCATATATTTTATGTTTATTCCCGAATATTTGCATGTTTATGTTTTTGCCTGGGCTGGGATAGGCTCCAGCACTCCCGTGACCCCTGCGGGGACTAAGCGGTATAGAAGATGAATGAATGTTTTTGCCTGCTCCACCCAGACATTCTTTGTTTCCACATAGAACCACATTGTCAACCAGCTCTTCTATGATTGGTCAAATCTGAGAGTAGATTGACTCTAATCACGCAGATCACGACCACCTGAGTGTGTTTGTGTCTTTATGTTTTGCTTTGTGCTGCTCAGATGCCCAACCTTGAGAAGTGGTGTCCTGTTTATTCACTGTGATCTGTCATTGCAGTGTGTAGCTCTTTTAGTTTGTTTCTAATAAAACAGTCTAGTTACTGAAAGAACTATATGAGTCAGACTAAGGTGGAAACAACAAAAATATTTAACACAACAATGTGTGACACAAGTTAATATGTTTTCTGAAGATTTGTGATAAGTGTTAAAAGAAAACATTGAGGATACATCTTAAGCATGATGCTTTTTTTCACTTTAAGTGACACAAACTTTGTGAATCCCACAGTAAGAGTCATGTAGAAGAAAAGGTTAAACTTGGTATTATTTTAGTGGTATCTAAAGTGATGAGATGTTTCAGACAAAAGACATGAAGAAAACTTGAAACACAACACAAAAATTATTTCTTAGGAATTAAATTCCAGATGTTTGAAAATTGACCACAATCTCGCCCTGCCCTTTAAAAACAGTTAATTATGTAACAAAATCTAAGCTAGTTGTACTCAACATTATGACATAATCCTCAGAAGAGAGGATTCATAATCTAGACTGACACGATATAATTTTATGTTAAGTTTCTATTATTTAAAAAGATTGTTTACAGCTGATAAACACATTTAGGTTCAACAGAAATACTGATTTCATTTAAATTGTGGTTTTAAACATTGTAGTGCAAATTCTCATCCTGTTTTTCTATTCCTATGAAAAGTTTATACATTTCAGTATGGAAATAACTAAAACCTCACTCTGTCTTTCTGTTTTCTCCTCAGGTGTGCAACTCAGGTGAGGGTGGTAAAGGTGTCTCACTGTCAATGACTAACGTTCACTCACAGACCAATGGGCAGCAGTCTCAGGGGTGCACTGTGACTCCCAGCTCCTCTAAACACGGCTCAATCGGATTAGACGACCTCTCAGGAGGCACAAAGAAAAAGAGTGGAGGAGCAGCAGGAGGAGGAGGTGCGGGCAAAGATACCATCACCCAGTCGTCTGAGTCTTCCCTGCCGGACTGCTCCACGGCTACATCGGTTCTCAGCCAAACTTGGACAGGAAGAAGCCCAACAGGTGGAGCTGAGGAGCGGGAGAAAGCGGGTGAAGAGAGAGCTCAAGTTGGCGTCTCCTCACCCACTGCCACCACCGGTTCACTGCCCAAGCCAAAGCGGAAACCAGCTCCAAGTAAGCCAGGCTCAGTTTGTTCAAACGCCTCGGCTAACCACGAAAACCTCCCCCCCTCCTCCCCTCGGCCTCCTTCCTCATCCTCCACTGCTTCCTCTGCCCTCCTTCCTCCTTCCACCCCTCTGGAAAACCTCAACACCAACCGGAACAACTCCACCTCTCTTAACCAAACCCCGCCTCCATTCGCCTCTTCCGCTTTTTCCAGCCCCGTCTCCACGCCGAGCCCCGTGCCCTCCATCCGATTCAGAGAGACACCCATCCTACGCCGGGCTCCTCGCACCGCCTCCTCCGCCACCAAGTACCAGACTCTCCCTGTAGAGGAGGGTGGGAGGAGCAGGGCGAGGAGAAGGTACTCGCTCACTGAAGGAGGCTCTAAGACTCACTTTTCCCATCAGGGAGGAGGAGCACCAAAAATAGGGCGCATAATGCGGAACAAAAGGAGCCAATCAATGAGCGGGATGCTTCTCCATAAAGATGGTGACGGAGACTCGGAAAAAGGGCGGTGTGATTCGGACTGGATCTTAGAAAGCACAGTTTGAACTGGAATAAGACTGTGAGATAAAAGAAACTGGGTCACCATTGTTTCTTTTGTATGAGTGTATGTCTTAAACTGTGTGTGTGTGCGCGTGTCTTCTACGAGCATTGTGTTTCATTTTTCAAACTTTTTTTTTCATAACTTTTTCTCCAACACTTTGTATTCAGTTTACAGTTTTTTCACTTTGACAGAATCAGTTTTACGGTTGGTCATTCAACGGGTGATTAACTTGCCTTGTCTCGTAGCGTCCTCGAGTGGTCTCGTTGGTTCCACTTTATAGCACAAAAAAAGAAAACAAGACAACTGGCCACTCGCCACGTCATTTCTTGATTCACACTCACCATATCTGAAAATACCACGAAAACGGAATTATTACAGGAAAAAAGAGGAATTACAAATAAGAACAACACACAAACTGAAAAGCACTAACTACTGTTAATGTTCACACAGCCCACAGTAAGTCTGTGTCCATACCCGTGGCAAGAGAATAGCAGTCTGTGCCTTCTTTTGCAGTAACAGACCCTCTGACAGATGATATTATCAGACTTTGGACTCAACTGCAGCTCCACAATTGGAGGGGACAAACAAAGGAAGAGAGTTTTCACACATAGCCTTTCTTACCTACTGAGGAGAACAGATGTTTTGTTGACATGTAGACAGATGCAAAATGGGACAAAAGCAACAAACAGACAAAAACTTTAATGGACTTCTTATGAAATTGATATTTTTTAAAGGGAAGAATTGAGAAAAACATAAAAATATTGCAAGCTTTTCACTGACATTGGTTTATTACGGCCTGTGTTGGTCACAAGCTTGTGGAAAGCTACTGTACAGAAAAAGACAACATGTACTGTGTTGTTATGTTGTGTAAAATAAAAAGGGATAAAAATGAAAACTGAATTTGAAGTGTGGTTTTTTTTTTTATGTTTTTGTATTAGTTTTTTTTACTTCTAATCAGGCATCAATGGATTTTCCCTCTGCGTCATTTTATTTTGCAGGAAAACAGTTTAACCAATGCAAAACTTTTTTTATTAAGATATTTGAAGTTCAAATTAAAATTTCCTTCAGCTAAAAACAATGTCTAGAATTACCACCTTATAATTGCAGGCCTCCACCAACCAGTCAGATTGCAATTTACATGCATGTCTGCCCAGACTCATGTTCTAATCACTTCATCCATGTGCATGTTTGTACCACATGTTGTTAAATACCTTCCAGGCCTTAAATCTTGCAATGACGAGAATCATTAACTTAATATTTGACCTTATAATCAGTTCACTTCTGAGACCAAGTGGATATTTCATCAAGACATTCCTGAGATTTATATATTGTTTACAAGAATATATAGATATAAACAAAAAAAATAAAGTCTATCTTTTTTTGCTAGTAAAGACTACAGGTACCTACAGGAACTACTACAGCAACTACAGGATTTTGTAATATACATTGCAAAGGGTGGGCCAACTCAATAAACCCTACAGATTAAGGGATTATGGGATGTCATTAAAGTTCATGTGCATGTGAAGGCGGACTTCCAAAACTTTGGCAATATTGTGTGTGTGTGTGTGTGTGTGTTTGTGTGTGTGTGTGTGTGTGTTGGTGTGTTTGTGTGTTTGTGTGTGTGTGTGTGTGTGTGTGTGTGTGTGTGTGTGTGTGTGTGTGTTTGCG
>OMLM01008923.1:48180-60341 GCA_900302695.1 Helostoma temminkii | reverse complement strand
TAAAACGATTCCTCAAGAAACTCAAATTACTCGATTACACAAAATACAAAATTCTAAATCTTTGCCTCGAAGCTTTGTTTAATCCATGTGTTTATATTATATGCAGTTCACTGTTTCTCACAGATGATTATTACTCTCACACAACATTTTACACTGTGGCGTAGTTTGCAAAACGAAGAGAGAGAAAACTAATGTGCCAAAAGTCTGGGATCTAGTTTTGGCAAGAAGTGGAATTAATGGGTCAGTCTGGTACTGAGCTTTGCTTGTTTGGGTTTGCAAAGTTTTTCCTTTTAAAGAGACTAAGTATTGTCTGTAAAATTATAACTACCTAAATAAAATTATGAACTTATAACAATCAGTAAGAAGGGTGAGCTGCCTCCCAGTAACTTTTAACTTAGCATTATTTCACAATCGCACAGCTGTGATGTTTGACACAGCTGTGCTACAGCTCATCAACATGGGAGGAAGTCATACTGCATGGAAACAATTAACAATTATTCACAAGTAAGAAGGAGGTTAAAATTTACTTTAAGAGAATGTGTTGATCATCAAGAAAATATACTGTTATTACATCACTAGTAAACTAACACTATATACGTCTATATAAACGTCTGTGTGTAGTATACTTCAATTATACTTATATTTAACTTAAAGTGGGCCAATTTAGTCCAAAGAAGTATGAAAATAGCATACATGCAAGTATACTAGAAGTACATAGAAATATGTATACTTACTATACCTGACATATGCTCAAGTATATTTAATAAAATAACAAACCTATTTTTTGTAAGGGCTTGTTCATTTTAAGATAGTTATATATTTACTGTTGCCCCAAGGAGAACAGCTTCCTTCCTTTTTCTTGTATCCAGTAAATTAACCTCAGAATACTAGTAATCAATAAAACAGTAAAAGTGTATGTCACCAGTGACACATTCTCTGTATTAGACTTCATCCACACAACCAGGACTTTGTTCAAGCAAGTGATCCATACTGCAAAAGTTCTGTAAAACAAAAACAGTGAGGTAAAAGAGAAGACCACGCTGACACTGGTGCCTGTCCTTAGTCACATACATGCAAATATTCACAGCAATCCATCCTTTTACTTCAAGTACCTCTTAGCCAGTGCCTTGCTTAAGGGCAGCTTGACAATTTATTTTACCCATCCATATTTTCTGCTTATGCTCAGAGATTCACAGATAGACGTGTGCTACACACATAGTAAGTGGCCAACTGCTGAGCTCTTGCTCGTAGGAATCCGGTGCCCTAGGGTCAGGTTATAATAAGGTGACACTCTCCTCCTCCCTCCTTTCAGTAATTCCTTCTGATGTCACTCAGCGCTTCCCTCACTGCTACTTTTCTTCCATCTTGCCTGGAGAAAAAGGGGGCACAGTGTATCCATGAGTATGTCAACGATGAACCTGTGTGTCGCCTACAGCTGGTGGCTCTGTCTTCAAGTCACAATGAGAAGAAAAGTGCCTTCACGTTTGCTCACAGGACAAAGACAGAGGTTGCTCCTGCGTTCTCTGTTGCCAGAAACAGAGTGCAGGTTGTATTTGAGGAACTGCTTGTGCTCTTTAAAGATACATGCAGAAAGCCAGATGTTTGCTAAAGGCTTCAAATTTGGAGGTTGATGCCTGTTAAAGCACTTAAAACATCCACCAAACTTTCAGACTTTGCAAGCAAACACAGGTTATTGCTCACCTCTTTGCATTAAATGCTGGTTTGAAAAGAATATTTTCACTGCAGCATTGCAAAGACTTCAGGCCTTTCACCATTTACAGTACACATTCAGGAACTCTGGGGAAATCTCAGTGTATAAGGCTGAGGGCAGAAACCACTGCTGTATATGTGTGACCTTCCAGCCGTAAGGCATGAGAAACTGTCTTGCTACTGTGGTGACTATAGCTACATGGACTTTACACAAAGAGATAGCCATGCATCAGTTCTATTCAGAAACGCCGCTGAGCCAAAGCTCATGTGGTCATAAAGTCAGCGGATATTTTATCAGGACAATATCAGGCGTCATTCTGCACATGCTAAAACAGTGTGGCTCAGTTAACAAAGCGTGCATATGCTTTCCTGACCTGCCTGCGGTCTAGATCTGTCTCCTACTGAGAATGTGTGGTGCATCATGAAGAGGTGAATCACACTGCTACCACGGCCTGTTATAGGACATTGTCCGCGTTCATTTAGAGTATGACGTGGCGCTTGGTGTCTTTTGGCCTGCTGATGCCCCAGAAAAGAAAACAAAATCCTCTCTCTGTGGTAATATCATTCTGATTCAGCAGCAAAACACAACCCTGTGCTGTGCTGCACCAGCTTCAGTGGACATGGTGCAACAGAAAGGTCAACAGTTATCAGTCCCTGTTGACATACGTTAAAAGAACTACATGTACAATAGATAGCTACAGTATCACAATGTATATTATCTAGATAACATGATGATACAACATGTTTCTCTGTTTAACATCACCAGGTACTTTGGTTCAGTCAATTCAACTATCAGCTCTGTATTACCTTGTACTGTAGTATTGTGTACTTCAGTAAAGAGCCTAAAACTCATTTATATATTTTTTGCTCTCTAATTATTATATTTGCAAGTCAATATTTAAGTTCTTTAAATGGCATTAAGTTATGTTGTTATTTTGTTGTTTGCATATACAAGTGAATGTTTATTTGTTGTTGCAACAGTTTGCAGCGCTGTGAGGCAGTTTGTACTGAGCATGTGTAGAAAAGTTGCTTTTGTGGACCCTTTAGGTAGGTCAGGATGCAGAAAACAAACGATGGATCGAAACAAGTTTTTGATAGTAAGTATAAGCGCAATGTGCAGTAGGTGCGTGGTTGTAATGCTCTAATGCTTAGAAAGTATCAGGTTGGTAAAGGGCTGAGCTGAAGTGTACATTTTTATTCTGTATAAATCTACATTTGAATGTTACTCTTGACTCTGGACTTCTGAATAGAATTTTGGATTTTGATTACAAGCGAGTGAATTTGGTGGAACACGCATCAAATTAAGTGCCCCCAAGGACTGGTGTTATGGTGAAACGACCACCACAGTAGTATAATATTAACAAAATACTCAGCAGCACTTGTTGCATGTCTGTTCTAAATTTCTGCAACTGACTGCATCATGCGGTGCGTTCAAGTCACTGTCATTATCAGCTTCCTTTTCTCATACCACTTGGTCCTAACCCTCTGCTTTGCATGTTCATGTGTAGGAGTTGGCATGTCCCAGTACTCACTGGTGTATAACAAAGCAAGCCTAGAGCCATAGAGTGATTTTATCTTATCCCAATTCATGTGTGCGGGGAGCCAACTGGATGAGGCCCTAAAATGGAGAAACATGAGGGTATTTCTTTTTTTTTGATAATGAATGGGCATCATGTTTTGATTCGGTACATTGATGGGACAAAGGGGCTGTATGGCCCTTCAAACACAGGCTTTTTAGAGGCAGATTTAAAACCAATGGGTATTAGAAAATATGCATTATGTCTTACAAATCCCATGATGGGAAACCTGTACATTTTCTTTTGCTAATTTAGTTATTTTGTTGCAATTTGGAAACCACGAGGGCCTGACTGAATGAGATCCCAAATAGTAAGTACTAAATTGCATTCGTAATCCTGTAAATTCCACATTTTTTTCCTTTTTTATTTTCGGGTGATCTACCTCTATAGTTATTAAAAGTTCAAATGCTCACTTGAAAGTCCTCAGTACGCCCCCCGAGTAGGTGTTTTTTTGAGGATGATATCAAGTTTGCACATGTTTTTGTTCATGCAAACCTTTAGTAAAACAGGCTCCTTAGTCCTCATTTGCTCAAAATTCACTGGGTTTTCTGTTTTTCCCCGGTAACTTTAAAAGGCAACGTAGTTACATTGCATGGAAAGTCGCATTAACAATATTCTGTGATCAAAGTAAAAATATACCAGTGGTAACACAATAAGACTAATTTGAGCTGCAAGGTTGGAAGTAAACTCACATCACATGAATACAAAGATCGTCAATACTTTCACTTTTTCTCAGCTCCAGGCATGAATTTGAACTCTTCTGTGTCTTTTTCTTTGTCATACACTCCCTCACTTCGTATTTCTCTTTCTCTGTCATGTAGAAGCAGCCACAGACATTTGGAACGGTTATCTCAGCCCAACAGATGACTTTCATTAGCAACACAAATCTCTGCCAAAATTCCCACACACTATGATCATCAGCAGATTTTCAAACAAACTCTGATTCCTGCCCGTCAGATACAACATGTCAGTTCCATGGTGGATGGAGAGAACTAACAGACAGCTCCCTATCACAAGGTCCCAGCCTATGGTGAAGTTAGCTGATGTCCCCTTCTAATACAGGCATGGATGTGTGTTGCCTTGCTCCTGGGTTGCTGAAAAAGCTTTCAAACAAACATTCAGTGGTCAAACGTGCACTTGTCAGATGGTTGATTACCTCATGAGCTGTAACACACTGAAAAGCTTCCAAACTTTTTTCAATCAATTATATAAAAAATGTTTAGTGCTTTGTAGTTTCTTTAATCTTCAGCTTCAATTCATTTTTAGTGCAAATACACGCTAGCATGCTAAGATGGTGAACGAATCTACAGGACACAAGCACCATTTTTAGCCATGACTGCAGCAAAAGCAAACACGATGACCTCAGGTTTTTTTTTCCATCTATTTTTTTGTCAATAAACAGCACAGAGCACCTAAAGCTGTGTCTAATATATACACCACAACTTAAAACTGCAAGGTTAGTGACAAAATCAATGCACAAAAGACGAGAAACCACTTGAACTGGAAAAGTTAATATGCACAGAGTTGTGAACTGAAATGCAAGTTGTCTTTGTTTTGATATTTATAGTTTTAGAGTCATTGTTGTCCTTTTTTTGCTTCCAAATGACTAAAACTGTTGGCAATGTGAGTCTTTAAGTCATCTTTGTTTTTGTGGTAAAGAAATCATCAGTAAATTAGGTACATATATTATGTAGTAAAAAAATTTGTTATTGATCCTCCCTTCTCTGTGGTTCTCTATGGAAACAGTAAAGTGGTGTATGTACAAAAAGTAGCGCTGTTTTCGTGTAAGTCGTATGTATGAGCTTTTTGTAGGTGATTTCCTTTTGAGCTTGCACTCGATAGTTGCTCACAATCCACATGCTAGCTTTTCTCATCAGAGCCCTCAGTAACATTTTATGGTCTTCTTCAGTTGTCATAGACACGGTTCAGTTTTTCTAGATTTGTGATAAATAAACTGATTCTTAAACCAGTGGGAACCACGAGATGTGGATCAGTGCACAGATAAAAAAAGCTTGCAAATAGTGTTCGCCAAAGGTTTTACAGCATACAGCTATTTGAAACTTAATATAAAATAACAAACATTGGGGAAAGAAGAATCTGACAAACCCTGACAGAATGTTTATTCTGACTATTTCACTCCAGACAGTACTTTTTTTTAATGCTTATGCTATCTTCAGTGGTTTGAAGTGAGTGGGGGATCATAGGAAATGTGATGTCATTCATACAATAATGAGGACTTTGGTTGCCAGGTTTGATAAAACAGGATATTTGCTAGTACAGAGGTTGCTAATGCTAGACTGACTCTACAGCCATTTTCTCTTTGTCTCTGATAATTTGTATGTTTGCAAAGTAAAACCCTGATGTGAAACATATTTGCTATAAAAAATATTGTCATTACAGTACCATCAGTGCAATCATGTTTAGCATGGCTGGACCCAAAAGGAAATGGAGCTTTAATCCTGACATTGCTGGGGCTATGCTATAGAGGTAACACCTCGCTGATTTGAATCGATGCCTGAGATAAAGCTGTATTGATTCCAGGCACTTGAATGAGGCTAAAGCTGCCGGGGAATCGCAGGTGAAGTATTGATGCAGGTTTGTGAGAATTAGAAATGCTTTATTTTAGCAGCAAATATGATCACCATATGTTTTTGTCAACCAGACAGCACAGTTAAATCAGTGAAGGTGATTTAGAATATAGACTGGGAGTAGAGACACATGCACCAAGCAGCTAGCTATGTGTGTTGACCTGTTTGGGATTAATGATGCTTCATAAAACTGGTGAAACTCTAAACATGCCAGCAACACAAATGTGTCAGTGCATAAATGTGTCAGTGCATTATGTGCTCAGTCATCCTCTACCCAGCCAGAAAGCACTGAAAGTGATGATTACAGTCATGGCATACATAAATACAGCCTCAGGGTATGACTTTAATCAGGGTATAATTTATTTTTACTGTAAACAATCTTGAACAAATTAGTCTGAAAACAACATTATTACAAAGATGAAACATAGTGATGTGAATATTTGAAATATAAATAGCACAAGATTTACTCACATTCCATCTGGTGAATTGCACTGTTGACTTGCACGAGTTTTCATTTCACTGAGATTTGTATTCATTAGTGTTGATGAAGATGTACCTTAAGTGCATTCAGTTGCTGATCCCAGGCTGAGATGTGGATCGAATCATCAACATCGAGCAGAACTGCACCTACCAGCAGCAGTAATTGGTCTCCTCAGGACCCCAGTAAACATCTTCCTCTACACTTATTTACCACTCCCCTCCCTGTTTCACTTCCACAAATGTATATGTGTATGTGGCTGCAGAGGATGACGACTGACATACAGAACAGGAATGCTATCGGGTATGCTAAGTTGACCTTTCTGAGCTACAGAAGGAACATTAGTCATGTTTACATCATGGAACAACCTCAGTCACCCGTCAAGAGGTGCTGTGAGCGGGCACTCAGTCCAATTTTGACAAAACATTAAAGTGAAAGAGTATTGCCAACAGGATGTTATTTATTTATTATGTTTTAAAATGACAAGAGCTGAAAACTGAGCAACAAACAGCTTTTTTCCTTTATATTACAGGCAGTGACTTAGAAGTGCAGAGCTTAGACAGGGTTTATCAGCTTTTATAAACTAAAATGCTTTTTTAGTTGATAAGTTTTCAAATGTTTTTGATGGTTAGGAACGTCGCCTCTTCTATGTTCTGTTCATAATATATTTTATACCAAAAATTAAAATCTGCAACATATGTTAGCAATGCGTTGGTGTAGCATAATGTACACAGTATCTGTGAGACAGGCAAGCAGCAAACACAAGTACAAGCTATCTTGGCAGCTCTCTGTGGTTGTCTCAATGAAGGAAATGTTTGTTGATGTAGATGTTTCAGATTAAAAGCCTGCCAACAAAATGAGGGATTAAAAGTTGAACATACTTCCAGCAGAGGATGATTTGTGAGTTCCTCTCCAAGTGTGCAATCAATGTGTTCGTACTGATTCTTGCCCATGTTGTTGCTCTCCATCACTGCAGTGGCCCCTAAGGACCATTCTCCACCAGCACACAGGAGGGCTGCTGTTCTTGGGTGGTGTTTTTGTAAAGAGGTGGAAAGCAAAGCGTATAGGTTTAGGTTCACTTCAAGCAATAAACCGATCATCAATGAGGAGACACAGGCTTTCAAATAACAAGAGGTGTGCATCAGGCCTCTGTGGACACACAGTGTAATTGTAGAGATTCATGTAATCTGTGCTGCTTGAAAGTGTTGAGTCTAATGAGAGTTCCTTAGCAATCATATAAAGAAACACAGCATTTTAACATATCTTATAAAATCTTTATATCAATATAATAACAAATCAATCCACATTTTTAACCTCGGTTCAAACTGAACCTTTCCCCTTCTTAGTCTCTTTTCTGAATGTGGAAACCTTATTTTCCATGTGCAGATCCACAGAGCCATTCATCTGTAATAAGCTCAACAGGACAATGGTATCAAAGTGCCGTGAGCAGGCACCAACCTTTTACTCATAATTAATTTTCCTGTCTATGGGGCTCAAAGAAAGAAAAAAATGGGAGAAAAAATATCTTGTGCAAATTCATATTCTCAAGAACCATCATGGGATTACTCAACTTCTCTTCTCATTTAACAAAGAACCCTCTTGAAACCTTATTTTGTCGCGCACTGTGGCGTCTGTTGCCTCTCATAGTGGGGACAGTGGGCTCCTGGATTACATGCTAGATAATAGGAAACTGTAATTAGATTGACATTTTGTGCTAATAGCCCAAACCCCTGTAATTGCTTGTTGTACTAAATTCTGGAGGCAGTAGCACGCTGCCAGCCTACTTGTGATGTTATAAAGTAGGTGTCCGTCCTGAGAACATTATTTATGCTATGTATTATGTTAATGTATGTCTTTTTGAAAACATCTATTGCTCATTTTTCCTGTTCTGCTGAAGTGAATTAAGGTTGCTGTTCTAAGTAGAAAACAATCTCTATCTCTTTTTATATCTTTTAATATCTGTCTTTGCTTTATCCCCCTTCTCTTTATTTATCAATCAAATTCTGTCCATCCTAGTCTTTCACATTCTACTGTCTCCTCCCTGTTTCTTCTGTCTCCACAAACACTCTAGATTTAGTAAAATCAGGCCACAATAAAGGTGGCAATAAAAAACACTTACACAAGTTGTATCAAAGCACTACCTGATTAGTAGACTGAATATTTTGGTGGTGTAGTAGTTAGCACTGTTTCCTCAGTGCTTGTCAGTCTATGGCAACAATTGCAAAAGACCGACCACATCTCTGCTCTGCTTTCGGAGATGTGCAGGAGAAAGAACTGTTCACACTGAGAGTGACCAGGCAATTTCTATCTCTGGTTACACATCAATAGAGTACTTCACAACCATAATGCACTGCAGGTCCGGAGACACACACCTCTCTGGGCAATGATGCTACATTGCCTCTCTAAGTCACGCACACAACATCCTGAATGTACCTCCTGGACCATGGCCAAGGCCACACACACTCACACACAAATGCAAGCAAATCACGTGGCCTCTCACATTTCAGACTAGCCATCAAGAACCTTGTCACCCTCCACAACTGTGTGTCCTGCTGAGCCCTCTGTCAGCCGTGACTGACAGGATGACAGGAAGATGCTGTTATGAGTCATGCCTGGACTGGTGGCCTCACAGCTGGGTACCTCCTGCACCACACCTGGGTAAACCGGCTGCTAGGCGCACCAGCCAAACCAGGCCCTGACAGAGAGACAGAGAGAAAGATGAGCATCACTCAGACAGAGAGGATGATATTCAAAAGAGATTATTCAAGATAGAAGGAGGATGTTGAATATGGATTTGTGACAGCCAGTCTGACTTAAGTAGCTTGTAAGGTGAAACCTGTGATTTGCATGCAATTCACATGCTGCAACAAACCAAAAACAGAATAAAGACACCAGTGGAAATTGTGTTTGAGGAGCAGAAGCCACAGAGCTTTCTGGTGTTGACTGTAGGATTAGAGGAATGTTCCAGTTTGATTTAGATTTAGTGACTGGTGGATGTAGGCAGCTCATTTAGCAGTTCGAAACTGACCAGTAGTAGACGTTTACATGTTTATATGTTTACTTGATTTCTTACCTGAAGTGTCATGATTTAATCAGTCATGTGAATTACTTCATGGTAGTCATGTCTGGCAGGAATGACAAACCAGTGCAAGATCAGAAAACAAGTTAACTTACATGTGATTAAAACACTCAAAAATCTAGATAAATTAGTAATCAGTAGCTCAGGCTGTGTCCTTCTTCTTCTTCTTTCAATGTGTTGGTTTGCATCAGAGGGGCATCTGATGTAAACAATTTTGCCAAATCAAATTGTGGACCATGATCTGCTGTGGTAACCCAGACCACAGCATTAGCCAAAAGAAAAAAGTGCCCAAAAAATTTGCATGTTGATTTTATGTCTTGGTTGGATATGTGAACCTAAATGACTTCTGTTAATGAAGCCAAATACACCACTGATTACCTCTGGGGCTTTGAACTGGATGATTCCATCTTTATTGCATGCTAAAAAAATCTTGCATAATTACATTTTATGTGCAATTAAACTGGAGCCAGAGCTTCAGTAAACTATGTTTTGTGAGGTAATGCTTAATTATAACTTCCTCTTACCCAGAGCAAAGCGAGTTTACTGTTTTATTACTGTGAAATCTCACCATAATATTTAATAAAGTACTGTTTTTTATTCAATCAGAATGCAAAATGCCATTATCAAATGGACTGACCAGTCTACCAAAATTACTCCTAGAGCACAATAATGACTCATCGAGCAGTTCATAAAGAGACCCAGAACATCTAAAGAACTGCAGGCCTCACTTGCTTCAGTTAAGGTCAGTGTTAATGATTCAACAATAAGAAAGAGACTGAGCAAAAATGGCATTCATGGAAGAGTTCCAAGGTGAAAGCCACTGCTGTTCAAAAAGAACACAAAGCTAACAAGCACAAGGCTTGTCGCACATTTTCCAAAAAACATCTGGTTTTTCCTCAAAACTTTTGGAAATATATTCTGTGGACTGATGAGACTAAAGTTGAACCTTTTGGATAGTGTGCATCCCGTTACACCTGGTGTAAAACTAACACAGCAGTTCATAGAAAGAACATCATAACAGTCAAACATGGTGGTGGTAGTGTGATAGTCTGGGTCAGTGTGATAGTCTAGTCAGCTTCAGGACCTGGACAGCTTGCCATAATTCATGGAACCATGAATTTTACACTCTACCAGAAAATCCTGAACGGGAATGTGCTGCCATCAGTTTGTGACCTCAAGCTGAAGCAAACTAAAGTTGCCGCAAGACAAAGATCCAAAACACACCAGCAAGTCCACCTCTGAATGCCTCAAAAAATAAAAAATAAATAAAAAATCAGGAAGGTAATAACTTTTCCACAGCACTGTAGGCTACTCTTTCATAACTCACTGCAAGCATGCAGAGGGTTAAGGGTTAAGGTTATGCCATCATCATGAAGCATGGGGCTGCAGCAGGGATTGGTGCACTTCACAAAACTGGTTGCATAATGAAAAATTAGAAATATGTGAATACTTCATCTAAATACGTCAGCCAGGAAGTTAAAGCTTGGATGCAAATGGATCTTTCAGCAGGACACTAATCCTAAGCATTCCTTCAAAATGGTAACAAGAATTAAGCCAAAATGGTTTTAGTGGACATCATAAAGCCAGTTTGTGGACTGAACTGAGAAATCTGGTATGTGGTATAGATTTTAATCAGTGTTAAAATTGTGCTAATTATGTGACGATTGCATTGCATTTGCTATAGTGCTTCACATAAAAACCTCATCCTGAACAGCTTTTAATGTGAAGCGACACTTCAGCTATTGTTGCTCTGTTTTTGCATAATTTCCTCATTCTCAAGTTGTCAAAAGAAGGGATACAACAAAATAACTTCCCAAAGTTTTGTTTCTTGTGACAAACATCTACAAATAGATGGTCACACACAGACACCTATAAAGATACACAATGAATAAATGCAAAATGACTACCAAAACTAGCACAATACACAAAAAAAATAATGAGAAATTAAAGAGAACAGAGAGTGGAAAATGACAGCAAATGACATTATTCACTCTGAGAGCCTGAAAGTTTACACCTGCATCACCTGCAAAATGACAAACCACAAATGTTTTTTTTTTTACTAGTAGAGAGCATGAGGAGCTTTTACATATCTGTGCCCTCAGGACCTATCCTGTCATAATCCGTCAGTGCTCACAATCACCACAAATGCAAAAACACCCCAAGAGATGAGCAGATGAATCAGAGCAAATCGCCAGCTGAGCGTTCAGTCCTTCTGTATGTACACATCACCGATATATCACCGTCAGCCAACAAACCCACTGCTGTCAGCTCATTAACTTTCAATGAGCAGAAATATGTTGGCAAATGTGAAACACGGTCACCTTGTTTACTTGTTTACCAAGAAGAAAAGTTGGCTCAGTTGTAAGTTTTGGGTGACTTCGCCCATCAGCGGCTGATCACAGAGCAGCTGAACGTACAGTGAGGAACGAACCCTGACCCTCTGACAGACATCCGGCCAAACACCCGAGCATCAGATGCTGCTAATCTAATCACCTCGTCCACACGGCACTTCACCTTCTCTCACTTCGTGACACACACACACACTTAGACACACACTTCAGAACCTGCTGTGCCCCAGCTGGGAGTGGAGCCACCCAGACACAGCTCACTGGAGCAGGGACCAAAGCAGCACCTGCTGCCTGGCTGGGAGAACCACACACACCCACCCACACACACACACACACACACACACACACACACACACACACACACACACACACACACACACA